>JAOTOL010000288.1:0-28397 GCA_034440575.1 Imbricaverruca yamaguchii | reverse complement strand
GGAGCGGACACCTGACCATCTGACCTGCGGTTAGAGCGGACGCCGCTGTCCGCATGACGTGCGCCCGCCCGGCCGCCTCAAGACGCCGTGAGCTGGTGCAATTGATCAGCGAGACAGATCAGGTTTACCAACCACACCTGACCGCTAGGCCAGAGTCGAGGTCACGCAGGCCCTGCTAATTACTGTCGCGGCGCTGGCCATTCCGGGACGAGACGGTAAATCTCCAGTGAACACGAACGGGGCAGCGAGAACAGACAGCAGCGGCATCAGCAGCAGCGTGTTTCGGCAGCTCGGCTGTTAAGAACGCAGCCTCGAGCGGCAGTTGGAAAATTACGTAGCAAGTGACGTAGCACGCCCTGAACGAGGCAAACAGTTGAACAGACAAACGACCTGCTGAAAATAGCTTCCCGTAAACGACAGACGAGGGGACTTCTACCTCGCAGCCACGGCAAAAGCCCCAGAGGGCAATATATTTGTGTTGTCTGGGGATGTATTTCGGCTTGTACTATGTTTGGAGGCTATGTTATTGATAAGCGTGTTGCGCTGCTTGGACAGTGGATCGGAGACAGGTTTGGCTGATGATGCACGTCGAGACCGAGCGAGCGAGAGCCGGAGGCCACGCTTTGGCGAGGAGAGAAGTCAGGGGGTGGAGTGCGGCACCGGGAGAGGCGGACACCGCTCTCCGCGCACACACGCAGCCGACGGGGCAGCTTCGCCGTCGATCACCTGCAGCGTCTCCCGGACCACAACTGACGGAACGATCGGCCGCCCCGCAGGGGGAAAGGACGAAAGGGCAGAGTGCGAAGGTCAGCCTCCAGCTCCATCTGCATGCCGGCTCCGTCTCATCCTGCACCACCGCCCTCCCGTTCCGCTCGCCGGTGGGGCCAGTGCACGGGCCAAGCCCGGCCGGCGCGGCGAGCACGCTCGGAGCCGGCCGCGTCCGCGCATACGAACGGTCGGTTAATGGCTGGCGAACGCCGACCAGCGCCACCGCCGAACGGCGCCGCGGCCGCGGTCGGGCAAGTGCTCGGCGCACGAATCGGGCCGGCGGCGGGCGGCGGCGCTGGACTGGTCGCCGGTCGGCGGTCGCGGCCGGTGGCCCCCGTCCCGGCCCACGGGCTCGACACTGACCGATCGGCGCCGGGGGCCGCGCGTCCGCGAGCGTAACCGGCCGAAAACCGGGCGGCGGCGGCGGCGGGCATTCCTGCCAGCGTGGCCATTTGCAGCGGCGGCGACGGCGGCGGCCGCTCTCGGCGCCGGCCGGCCGGGTTGCCGTATAAGGCGGCCGCCGCCGGGCCCGCCCTGCCGGCGCCTCCTCCTCGCGCCGACCCACCTGATCGGGCCATCGCACGGCCAGCTGCGGGAACACGGCCCCCGCTCGAGCGCCGGCGAGAGTACAGACCAGCCGAGTCCGCCGCCGAGCGCCGGCAGCACGTCCGTCCAGCCGGCCGGCGGCGGCGCAGGCACGTCGCCGGGGACCGCCCGGGGGTCGAGGTGTCGACACACGTCGGCACCGATCGTCGTCACTCGCCGCACCGCCGGCCTCGCGCGCGCGTCGCCACGGCTAGCGCGTCCGGGAGACAGCAGAAACGGCCGACGGCCACCACAGGAAACGGCCCACGGCCAGGAACGCTAGGATGGGAGGGAGACGACGCAATGGCTATTTTTGCCAGACTGTGCCTGCGACAGCATCCACACACAAGCACACAACGGAAATGACGTCAAATCACAGGAAGATGAAGAAAAATAACTCTTACACTAACACAAAATAGTGTGAAATGGTAAGCGTACACTCACCGCCTACACAACTTCCAAATTCAGAACACGCATGTGAATCGATATCATTATAGCGTGTGCCTAATTAATCATCATTCATATCATCCTAATCGCAGCGGTCCTCATCTGAAGGTCATCTGTACCCCTCCCCTGATTACCTGGAGTGTGATGACAAAACCACCGACAATATTCGTCGGTAGCGGGCGTATCAGCGCGACAGCTCGTGCATCACTTCTCGACGCCAAGGCGACTCGGGGCGGGCCCCAAGGGCGACGGGCAACTTCAATGGGACGACATCAAACGCGGCAGCGGGGTCAGGGTCGGCGCCGCATCTGAGCCGCCGCGCGTCTCATTGGCGACCTGCCGGTGACCCGGTGACCTGGTGTCTGCGCTGACCACGCTGACTGCTGCGAGGGGGAGGGGACGGGGAGGGGGAGGGGACGCTTGCAGCCGATCACGCCCCCATCACTGTCGTTGACAGAAGGCCGTGGCGACACCGCGCGTGGTGGGCGACGCGAGCCTGGACGGTGGAAAAAGGCACCGCCCCAGACATCGCAGCGAAGGCCGAAACGCACGCGTCACGAGTAGACACTAACAGTGTGGTGAAGGGTATGGCGTACACACCAGGAGGTAGAAACTGGCATCACGTGAAGGGTGTGACGCCAGGAGTAGAAGCTGATATTGTGGTGAAGGGTATGGCGTACACACCAGGAGTAGAAACTGGCATCACGCGAAGGGTATGGCGTACACAGGAGTAGAAACTGGCATCACGTGAAGGGTGTGACGCCAGGAGTAGAAGCTGATATTGTGGTGAAGGGTATGGCGTACACACCAGGAGTAGAAACTGGCATCACGTGAAGGGTGTGACGTAGACGCCAGGGAGTAGAAGCTGATATTGTGGTGAAGGGTATGGCGTAACACCAGGAGTAGAAACTGGCATCACGTGAATGGTGTGACGCTAGGGAGTAGAAGCTGATATTGTGCTGAAGGGCGTGACGTAGACGCCAGGAGTAGAAGCTGATATTGTGGTGAAGGGTATGGCGTACACACCAGGAGTAGAAACTGGCATCACGTGAAGGGTGTGACGTAGACGCCAGGAGTAGAAGCTGATATTGTGGCGAAGGGCGTGACGTGCACACCATGCGTAAAACCGACCACGGTGGCGTAACACGTCCATGTGTGACGTATGACGTCATAGCGGGGAACCAAAACCCATGTGGGACCAGGGTGCCCAGGACTGACATTCATGAAATGCAGTGAAAGAGAGGGCAATTCCCAGCGAAACCAGACAATTTCAAGGTGTACGATGCAAGGTGGCATGCTAGGATGTAATACGCCACGCTACGCCACAGCCTAGGTAATAATAGGTAATGCTTGTTTCTCGGTGCGATGGTAATTTTAATGTAATGGTATATAACGTAATTTGAACATGGAAAAGAGGGAGAGCAAAATGATTCATAATAGTTCAGATAATAGAAGAAAAATACAAAATACAGCTGAGAATAATTACAAATATGGTCGGCAAAATCAGGCGCGCCGGTTGCAAGCGTTGCCAAGCAGGGAGTTACCTCTGACGAAAGTTTCAGAGATCCGTTTGCATTGGGCACGCCCAGTTCTAAACAAGTGATATCCCACCGATTCCGGCCGCGCTAGCTTTGTCGGAATACGCCCGAAGCTCAGTCAGGTCAGGCGCCGCCAGCGGCTCAGAGACCGCTCAAGTGGCGTGCCAGCAGTTCACAGCCCGGTCGAGTGACGTCAGCGACCCACAGACCAGTGTGACGTCACCTGTCGTGAGCCGCCAAGCTCGCAACACGGCGTTATTATCGCAAATGGCCGCGAAATTCCAGCACATGCAGAATGATCAACGGGCAGCTAATTACCGGCGTCAAGAAAAAACAAACAGTCGGCTTCTCGGTCAACCGGTTTAAGTGGCCCGGGCATGGCACGTCGGCACGGCAAACGCCGCCGCCCAGACGGATGTGGGCTGCAATAACAGCCTGCTGAACGCTGCCGCCCAGACGGATGTGGGCTGCAATAACAGCCCGCTGGACGCTGCCGCCCAGACGGATGTGGGCTGCAATAACAGCCCGCTGGACGCTGCCGCCCAGCCAGATGTGGGCCGCAATAACAGCCCCTGGACGCTGCCGCCCAGCCAGATGTGGGCCGCAATAACAGCCCCCCCAACGGGGCCCCCCCACCAAGTGAGACCGGACCACCCTAAGCCCGCTGAACGCCGCCGCCCAGCCAGATGTGGGCCGCAAAAACAGCCCGCTGAACGCCGCCCCCAGCCAGATGTGGGCCGCAATAACAGGCCCGCTGAACGCCGCCGCCCCGACGGATGTGGGCCGCAATAACAGCCCGCTGAACGCCGGCGCCCAGCCAGATGTGGGCCGCAATAACGGCCCGCTGAACGCCGCCGCCCAGCCAGATGTGGGCCGCAATAACAGCCCGTTGAACGCCGCCGCCCAGCCAGATGTGGGCCGCAATAACAGCCCACTGGACGCCACCGCCCAGCCAGATGTGGGCCGCAATAACAGCCCACTGGACGCTGCCGCCCAGCCAGATGTGGGCCGCAATAACGGCCCGCTGAACGCCGCCGCCCCGACGGATGTGGGCCGCAATAACAGCCCGCTGAACGCCGCCGCCCCGACGGATGTGGGCCGCAATAACCGCTTAACGCGCCCAGTTGCAGCGCAACATGACAGCCTGCAGGCCGAGAAACCGCTGTTCAGCGGCCGCGGGCGCCGCCAAAATCAACAGCCGGGCGCGCGCCGGGGCCGCCAGCCCGCCGCCAGAGGTGTGCGCAAAAACGGCGCCAGTGAGGCAATCTCGGCCCGAGAACACGGTCGGCGCCGGGGACAGTCGGCCGCCGGCCCGGACCCAGGCCGCGCAGCGGGGACGGGGCAGGCAGGGGGCAGGCAGGGCCGGTCGGGGCCGGCCGGGGGACGGTGGGCGGGGCGACCGGCCGAGCCGCCGAGCCGGCGAGAGTCGAGAGCGCGCGCCCCGGGTGGTGCAGACGGCCGGCAGGAAGCCGACGTTGAAGAAAAAAACGGCGCCAACGCAAGATCGGTCGAAAACGACGGTGCGGAAGAAGCGATGGATTGCGCGGGATAAAACGTCGCGCCGGTAGCGCGCGCACGCCGATCGCGACGGGGCGGCTGCGGCGGCGACGAGGCGGAGCGCGCGCACGCGGCCCTGCCTTGGCGCGGCTCGCCAGGCAGGCGGCCGACACGTGAGGGCGGCGCGGCGCGCCCGCGTCGCTACGGCAGCCGCTTCACATCTGGCCGCCAGCCGACGGGCGCCGGACGTCGGCAGCCGGCGGCTGGAGGCCGGCACCGGGCACAGCCGCCGCCGCCGCGTCAGCACGTGCCGGCGGCGGCCACACGGCCACACAGAACAGGCGCGGCCCGACGGCGCCATATACGGCGGTCGGGCGGCCGCCTCTCACGTCCGCCGCCGACGCCGACCGCCACTGGCGTCCGGCGGCGGACGCCGGACCCAAGCCCCCGCGCCACCGGAAGTGGCTATGCAACGTGCAGCCGGCCGTGCCCCGGCGCGGCGCATCAGCGACCATGAAGCGAGCGCGCGTGGACCGTCGTCCATGCGCGTTGCCATCCCCACCTCCGCGGCGGGCGACGACTTCACGAACAGCGAGCGGCGGCCAACCCAGCCGCCCGCCCATCAATCCCACAGCTCTACCCCGAGCCGGTCCCGTGCACCACCAATCGGGCCGCTCTGCTGCAGCGCCCCGCCAAGGCCGCGCCGGCTGCTGCCGTTACGTCACACCACGGCCCGGCCCGGCCACACGGTGGGCGTGTTTGCTTCGGCCACACGCTGCGCGTACGTGGCCGGTGTTAGGCCGGCGTTTTCCACAATGAACGTCGCGTCACGTGACGCTGTGCCGTCGGCGCACGAGCGCGCCCCGGCGTCGCCTCCTCCGCCGCCGAGATAGCGCGGCGGCGTCACGACCAGATAGCGCACTCCGAACACGTCGCATCGGGCACGCTACTGCGCGACCGACCGCCGTGTGTGTGTGGGGAGGGAGGGGAGCGAGGTCACAGAGCCGAATGCCAGGGTGTCGATGCCGCGAACGCTCCACGCTCCGCCACCGCCGCCGCAGTATCGGTGACCCGGGCGTACCGCGGGTCAGGTGACGCCGTGTTTCGTCAGCGCCGGCGGCGCTCGCCAGCAGACGCGGCGCGGGTGTCGCCGGCCGCCGGCGACCCCGCGCCGGCCGGCGACACACCGGTCACGACACGTGACGACGCGTGACGTCACGGGCCGGGCCGGCGGCGGCGCCCTGTTTGGCCTGGCACAAGGCGGCGGGGCTGGCGACGGGCGCGGGCCGGCAGCCGCGCTATAAACATCAGCGGCGACGGCGCCGCCCGCTGCCGAGACACCGCAGCCAACTCCCGACCACCGACCACCGACCGCCACTGGTGCCGCCTCTCGACCACCGACCGCTGGTGCTGTCTCCCGATCACCGACCACCGACCGCTGGTGCTGTCTCCCGATCACTGACTATGGCAGGTGCCATCTCCCGACCACCGGCCGCCTCTCGACCACGGCTGGTGCCAACTCCCGACCACCGACCGCCGCTGGTGCAGCCTCTCGACCACGGCTGACCCTGACCACCGATCACGGCGTGTGCCGTCTCCTGACCACCGGCCGCCACCGACGTGACCGACCACCAGCGGCGCCAGCCAGCCGCAGGGCGCCTGCTTCACGTAAGACGAACCAGACACAGCCGACGCCTGTCGCCTGTCGGTACACATGGCGAAGACGCCGCGCCACAAAACGTCGACAAAGGGGGCCCGTCCCACGCCGAGGTGGGGCCGCTGACAGCGAAACGTCGACCGGGCGGACGTGAAGCGCCGCCGCCGACAGGCGACACAGCATAAGCAGATCGGACTGGGCCGGACGTCAAGGAGGGTCGCTACTTCACCCCCCTCCAGCAATGAACCGGACATAGATCTGACGCGCCAGCCTGCCTGAACACACCGCCCAACGTCGGGAGCCAGCTGGACATCAGAGTGACGCGCGACTGGGCCCTACGCGGGAAACGCGACTACGCCGCACACAACTGCCTCACTGTAGCCGTGTCGCGAGGACGCGGATGAACCATTCCGCTTGGCAACACGTCGCGTCGGTCGCCAACATGAACAAGTCGACAACATGGACAAGTCGATGACATGGGCAAGTCGACAACATGACAAGCCGGCGACATGGACAGGTCGACAACATGGACAAGTCAACGACATCGACAAGTTAACGACATGGACAAGTCGACAACATCGACAAGTTAACGACATGGACAAGTCGACGACAGTCGAAACATCGACAAGTCGACGACATCGACAAGTCGACAACATGGACAAGTCGACAACATGGACAAGTCGACGACAACATGGACAAGTGGACAGAGCGCTTGTAGCGACGACCACATCGAGTCCTTGCAAACTGGAACAGGAATACCAGATATGGTGCTGGCATTCCTGCATCGCCGCATCGTGACATGACTCACGGCACCACCGCTTCTCGCGATCCTCCATCGGAGAAGCGAGAAGCCCCTAATGAGGTGGGGAAACTTAACGCCCGGCAACATCCCCCGACGTCTGACCCGAACAGGTCCAGCAAGAGAGAGTCAAGAAACTGCGTGCTCCGCCGACTTGTGGCACACAGGTCGCACTCGCCGCCTGGTTGGAGGGGCGCGTCGTAGTCGCGCCCTCCGAGTGCTGCTTCATGGCTACAGTGCGACGACTGCACCCGCCGCAGCGGCTCGAATGCCCTCCGGAAAGTGGCGGCTGCGAGCAGCCCCATCCCCATCCCGCCCCGTCGGCGGTGCTCGGCTCAAAACCGGCCCGACGCCTGCCGCCCTGTGCGGCCCCTCCGACACGGTGGCCCCGCTGCAACCGGCGTCCCCCTCCCCTCCGCCCGGCGCTCGAACGCGGGGCGCATATGGCATGAGCGCCGCGAGCACAGGCGCACCCCTCGCCCCGTCGTAGTCGTCGCGGCCTTGACTCGTCGGCGGCGACGGGGCCGGCGCAGACGGATCGACCGACCGAAATAGACGCGGCAGCGACGCCGGCTGGCCGCCGCCCGGCAGGCGGGGCATGGTGCCCTCGGCGCTCGTGTCGCGGCCCAGTTCGCCGGCGTCCAGTCCGCCCCGGTCAACACGATCCTCCGTGTCGCAGATCGGAGAGGATCCAACGCCGCATTACTGGGCGCACGGACATCAAGTCCAGGCAAGTCATCCACGGACTCACGGCAGGCGGGGCAGCGCTCGGCCGTCGCCGCACGGTACGCATGTCTTCCCGTGGTGACGAGAAAGCCTCCAACGAAGTGGTGGTGGATATGCAAGCCGCCATGGTCGCAGGAGGCTCTGAACTGGCCACGTTAAAAAAAAACTTCACCTTAGTTACTACCACCAGCTAGACAAACAAAAATGGCTCAAGCCCAGCGTCAAATAACATATGACCTTGACCAGCAGAAGGATCGTGTAACAGCCTTGCTGATCTCGCCACAAATTCAGATTATCGTTTTCATTCACCGCAAAACAGGGATATGGCTACGAGCAAAACAGCAGCAGCCTGACCTGAAATCCAAAGCCATGTGCTACCATACATTGAGGGTGTTTTTCCGTCCGTAGCAATCCCACTTCCGAATGGCAAATGACTTCATGCCAACGGGTGAACTTCACGGATGTGATTCGCGCCCAAAAACAACCGACCTGAAACCAGCCGTGCACAAAGACCCGCGGAGTAAAAACGGGCGCAGAGGTCACGACCAGTAAAAAGTGTAACACTCCTCTTCCACCAAATACCATGCAATTAAAGCCCAAACGGCTCAAGGCGTGCCGACACGCTGCTGTAATTGCATGTCGCCAAACCTGCTAAACGCCGCCCACCGCATGCTGAATAGCACATGTTGCCGCGTGGCGGGCCGGCCAACGTGAACCCCGCAAACGAACATCCCGCCGCCTGTGCCGCACAACGAATCTGTGCCATCTGTGCCACACACAACACACAACTCAAATCTGTGCCGCACACAACGAGCGGCTGTGTGTGGGGATCCACAGCAGCCGACACAGCGGCCGACACAGCGGGGCACAGCGCCCCAGCACAGCGCCACACAGCGGCCGACACAGCGGCCCACACAGCGGCCGACACAGCGGCGCACACAGCGGCCGACACAGCGGCGCACACAGCGGCCGACACAGCGGCCCAGGCACAGGCCAGGCCGTCTGCACCAGCGACCCAACAACAAGAAAACAAAACAAACACATCCAACGACCGACGGCTGATAGCTCGCACGAGCGGACATCGGCACCCACGCCAGTCAGTCCGAGGATCCAGAGGCGAGCCTAGGGTGCGACACACGGACAACACTGCCCCGCCCACCACCACGGAGCGGCCAGTCAGCGGGCCTATAGTGTAATACACGGACAACACTGCCCACAAACCAGTACTGCGAGCCTGGTGGTGGATTGGAGTTCTAAGGGCGCCAGTCGAGCCTATCTGTGATACACGGACAATTTTGCGCCCATAACTGAATTGTAATCAATCTACGGTGCTGCTATCATAGCTCACTATCAATCTTTACGGGTGGGGTTATATCACGTCAAGGCGAGCTTGTCGAATGAACATAAAAATATTCCCAGACGCAACGGCCTCAGAATCGTTCCCTATAAGCATACGTAAAGAAAAGTCGGTATTCAACCGTCCTAAAATCTGGCGTCGTAGAGGATCTAGCAGTGTACAGCCAACTAAAACATGATACACGGTAAGCGGGTTAGAACAGCGCGGAACCAGTACTACGGAGCGGACGGTCAGCGAGCAATAGGGGAAGGCAATCGAGACCTCCCGGATTATGCTTAATGAAGTTATCATTAGCATTGGCGGACTGGGTCAGGTTGGCACAACGAGATGACCTGAACCAGGGGGCTGCGGCACGATGATGGTGCTGCCTTCAGTTCGGATCGCTAGCACCCATCTCGACGCACTGTTCCAAGCAACGGCACCACCGGAGATTACCGACCGACCGAACAGATCTTCGGATGGATTTTGCTGCACGCTACGCCACAAGCGCTACTCGACACAAGTGCGGCCGAAAATGCGTCCTACCAGGCGGCGTTGTCGCCGCCTATGACTCCGAGCACTACCACGGTCGAGACGCGTGCACCTAGCCAACCCTAAGCGCCAGCATTGTCGCCCCATATGGTTCCGAGCACTGCCAATGTCGAGACACGTGCACCTTGCCAACCCTAAGCGTCAGCATCGTCGCCCCATATGGTTCCGAGCACTGCCAATGTCGAGACGCGTACACCTAGCCAACCCTAAGCGTCAGCATTGTCGCCGCCCGTGGTTCCGAGCACTGCCAATGTCGAGACGCGTGCATCTAGCCAACCCTAAGCGCCACAGTACGCGCTCCGTCCGCCAGTGTGATATTGCGACGACCCTGCCGCGGTGACGCATCTCACACACTCGCACCTCTTCCGGTATTCCCGGACAGGAAACACCGTCCGGCTAGGGCGAACACTGTGCGACGTGCCGGTCACGAGACGACAGAACACACGGTGCACACAGACTAACAGGCGTGCAAACGCTGCACATGACATGCGAGTGCAATGATCATACCAACACTGCAATGGTGATGAAGAAAATATAAAATGCGAAATCTGGCAAAGGACAAGTAAGGTGGCGGAAAAGGGAAAAGCACCAAAATTGGCACGAGCCCAAAAAATGGTACTGAGAAATTATATTGTTGGGAGCTCGTGAAAATTTGACAAATCTGAAGATAAAAGTACAAAGGTGAATCAGGAAGAAAACCGGATGCTCCCCGACTATGTTGATGAAAGCGGTACGAACCGCAACGACGGACGTGCGAAACCACTGAACGTGACCCAAGCTGACCGAACAACGGCGTGATCGTGAAGCCAACAATCTACGACACGAAATGGCGTCATCTACCACCACTGCATTACATCGATCTACATCGGCTTGCTTTTACTTGGCCTCCCACTTGCCCTATCCTTGCATCACGATCCAGCCGATGGCCGTAGAGCATGGTGCGCCTGCCCTGATTAGATCGGGCCCATATACCAACACCAAAACGCGCAGCCTTCCTTTATCATTCCGTATCCGCCCCACAACACATGCACCGTCGCATTCATGCATTCACCACATCGCAAAGGCAGGTCTAAGTCCAATGCAATGGGTGGATGTGTCTGGCGCACACACAAGCACAAATCAACACATGAATTGTGACTACAGCCAGATACACCGCTGAACTTTTCCGCCGTTCGTGTTCGTTTCAAGCATTAGTCCCCCTCACCGCAATGAGCCCCCTCAACGCAATGTCCTGAGTGCGCCCCTGGCACCGGGCGGCTATCGCCGGATCGCCGGGCGTGTACGAGCGCTCACCGAGATCGTCGACCAGCTTGAACATGACGCCGCCCACGTGCATTTCGCCCTTGACGCGGATCTTCTTCTCCACCTGCAGGTCGGTCACGAACACGGACAGCATCCACGAGCCGTCCACCCGGAAGCCGTCCACACGGAAGCCGTCCGCCATCTGCGCAGCACACAAGGCCACGTGCACACGGTCAGCCGGACAGCGAGATAACTAGAGAGACACACGGTCAGCCGGACAGCGGGATAACTAGAGAGACACACGGTCAGCCGGACAGCGGGATAACTAGAGAGACACACAGTCAGCCGGACAGCGAGATAACTAGAGAGAGACACACGGTCAGCCGGACAGCGGGATAACTGGAGAGACACACGGTCAGCCGGACAGCGAGATAACTAGAGAAACAGAGACAGAGACAAGCCGTCCACACGGAAGCCGTCCGCCATCTGCGCGGCACACAAGGCCACGTGCACACGGTCAGCCGGACAGCGGGATAACCAGAGAGACACACGGTCAGCCGGACAGCGGGATAACTAGAGAGACACACGGTCAGCCGGACAGCGGGATAACTAGTGAGACACACGGTCAGCCGGACAGCGAGGTAACTAGAGACACACGGTCAGCCGAGCAGCGGGATAACTAGAGACACACGGTCAGCCGGACAGCGAGATAACTGGAGAGACACGCGGTCAGCCGGACAGCGGGATAACGCTGGGCAGAGACACACGGTCAGCCGGGCAGCGGGATAACTAGAGAGACACACGGTCAGCCGGGCACGCGCGCGGGATAACTAGAGAGACACACACAGTCAGCCGACAGCGAGATAACTAGAGACACACGGTCAGCCGGGCAGCGGGATAACTAGAGAGACACGGTCAGCCGGACAGCGGGAAAAAGAGACACACGGTCAGCCGACAGCGAGATAACTTAGACGGTCAGCCGGACAGGGAGGTAACGAGACACACGGTCAGCCGGAAATCGAGATAAAGAGACACACGGTCAGCCGGACAGCGGATAACTGGAGACACACGGTCAGCCGGACAGCGGGATAACTGGAGACACACGGTCAGCCGGACAGCGGGATAACCAGAGAGGCACACGGTCAGCCGGACAGCGGGATAACTGGAGAGACACACGGTCAGCCGGACAGCGGATAACTAGAGAGACACACGGTCAGCCGGACAGCGGGATAACGAGAGACACACGGTCAGCCGGACAGCGAGATAACTGGAGAGACACACGGTCAGCCGGACAGCGGGATAACCAGAGAGGCACACGGTCAGCCGGACAGCGGGATAACCTGGAGACAACACGGTCAGCCGACAGCGGGATAACTGGAGAGACACACGGTCAGCCGGACAGCGATAACCAGAGAGACACACGGTCAGCCGGAGAGCGAGATAACTAGAGAGGCACACGAACAGCCGGACAGCGGGATAACTAGAGAGACACACGGTCAGCCGGACAGCGGGATAACTAGAGACACACACGCCGACAGCGAGATAATCTAGAGAGACACACGGTCAGCAAGCGGATACTAGAGAGACACACGGTCAGCCGAACAGCGAGGTAAAGAGTGAGGCACACGGTCAGCCGGACAGCGGGATAACTAGAGAGACACCACGGACAGCAGACGGAGAGACACGGTCAGCCGGACAGCGAGATACCAGAGAGACACACGGTCACAATAACTAGAGAGACACGGTCAGCCGGACAGCGAGATAACTAGAGAGACACACGGTCAGCCGGACAGCGGGATAACTAGACAGACACACGGTCAGCCGGACAGCGGGATAACTAGAGAGACACACGGTCAGCCGGACAGCGAGATAACTAGGAGACACGGTCAGCCGGACAGCGAGGTAACTAGAGAGACGGTACACGGTCAGCCGGACAGCGGGATAACGAGACACGGTCAGCACAGCGAGATAACTAGAGACACACGGTCAGCCGGACGAGCGAGGATAACTAGAGAGACACACGGTCAGCCGGACAGCGCAGGATAAAGAGACAAGAGCCAAGCGAGAAACAGAGAGACACGAGCCGGACAGCGAGAAACCAGAGACACACGACGGAGAGCGGAAACTAGAGAGACACGGAGCCGGACAGCGAGAAACGGGAGAGACACGGAGCCGGACAGCGAGAAAACCAGAGAGACACGGAGCCGGACAGCGAAACGGAGACACACGGCGCCAGACAGCGGAAACAGAGACACACGGCAGCCGACAGGGAAACCAGAGAGACACACGCAGCCGGACAGCGAAACGGAGACACACGGCAGCCGGACAGCGAGATAACCACAGAGAGACACACGGTCAGCCGAACAGCGGGATAACTAGAGAAGAGCCGAAGCGGAAACCAGAGAATATTAATGGAGCCGGACAGCGGGATAACTGGAGAGACACACGGTCAGCCGGACAGCGAGATAACCAGAGAGACACACGGTCAGCCGGACAGCAGCGAGATAACTGGAGAGAGACACACGGTCAGCCGGACAGCGGGATAACTAGAGAGACACACGGTCAGCCGGACAGCGGGATAACCAGAGAGACACACGGTCAGCCGAAGGATACTGGAGAGACACGGCCAGCCGGAAAGATAACTGCAGAGACACACGGTCAGCCGAGCAGCGAGTAACTGAGAGACACACGGTCAGCCGGACAGCGTGTTCAGGTACACACGGTCAGCCGGACAGCGAGATAACTAGAGAGACACACGTCAGCCGGACAGCGGGATAACTAGGAGAGACACGGTCAGCCGGACACGAGATAACAGAGAGACAAACAAATAATCAGAGAGACACACGGTCAGCCGGACAGCGGATAACTAGAGAGACACGTCCCACACGGATAACCAGAGAGGCACACGGTCAGCCGGACAGCGGGATAACTAGAGATGACACACGGTCAGCCGGACAGCGAGGTAACCAGAGAGACACACGGTCAGCCGGACAGCGGGATAACTAGAGAAAAAAAAAAAAAAAAATAAAAGAGCACACGGGTCAGCCGGACAGCGAGATAACTGGAGACACGCAGCCTCGAGTAACTAGAGAGACACACGGTCAGCCGGACAGCGAGATAACTGGAGAAAAGAGACACACGGTCAGCCGAGCAGCGGATAACTAGAAGATAACTAGAGAGACACACGGTCAGCCGGGCAGCGAGAACCCGTGGATAACTAGAGAGACACACGGTCAGCGGACAGCCAGATAACTTAGAGAGAAACAGAGAGAGGCATCGTCGGCCGGACAGATAAACATAGGAATAGAGAAACAGTTAGTTATTGTGGTTTGGGGGGGCGCATCGACTGTTTAGATCATATAGCGTCCATGGGATAGAGAGACAGAGAGACAGAGGGACAGAGAGAGAGAGACAGAAAGAAACAGAGACAGAGACAGACAGATACATATATATATATATATATATATATATATATATATATATATATATATATATATATATATATATATATATATATATATGGAAAATGGATGTTCCAGGGAATTTTTGGCATCCAGAACATCCTCTTATCAAGAAAATTACCCTTTGCTTTTTTGAGGTTGAATAATGTTTATAATGACGTGATCTGTGATCTGTGAAGGTACTCACAATGTACTGGAAAGTGCAGTGATATTTTTAGGTCACATGTTTCAAGAAAACATCTCCATATTTGCTTAGCCAAGCATTTCCTCTTCACATTCAGGACTACAAAGCACAAATTTGACACTGGACCAGGCTCCGGGTGGCTTCTATGTAATACCATGGGGTGGGTGGTAAAATTGTGTGGGGGTGGGCAACATATTCAAAGTTGGTAGGGTAGGCACATACAAATTTAATGGCAGTAAAAACATGTCACCACTGCTGGGCCTCCATACCAGGAAGATGGAGCACATGTCACCACTGCTGGGCCTCCATACCAGGAAGATGGAGCACCAAGTATTTGGGGAGAAGGAATTATGGCACATTGAATGATGGTGGTTGCCAAAAATGTAAAACTTCAAATGTAACTGAGGATGTGACCAGTCATTCCCACAGGAAAAGTGATGCACCTTGCAAAGTTTTACAAATAGAGGAATTTATTGTAAAATTGGGAAGCAAAATATTTCCAAAAGAAAAGATGCTAGGCTGGTTTATGGATAATTGCTTATTTTCTGCCATAGTGCTATTTGCACCACAAATGTAATTGAATGTGCCACACAAAGGTAAATAATGTTGGACTGTCGAAACAAACAGCTGCACGTGGCTGCAATATTTTGTGACTTACTAGACAGTCACAAAGTCCAGTTATATTTGAACAGCAGCAAGAGCAACATTCACTCAAATATTCCTGTGGACTGTGTGGAAGAGAGGAAGTGATTTAAATGGAACTGAAAAGCATGTATCTTTCACAGGAATCAATGGTCGCATTGTTTTAATCATGCTCGGCAACATTTTCCTACAATAATTATTATTGGGTAGTTATTTGAGATTCAGGGCACTTTGACCAAAGTGTGATCACTTATTGTCCACAAGAAGTATTCTTGCAATGGCAATCAGGTTATCAACAATACCTACCGAAACATTCATATAATTTACCTGTGAAATACAATAGGCTTCCAAAACAAAACAAACCTTACTTTCTTTAGTTTGTGTGTTGGGTGGTTCACAACTGATTGTATGCACACTTGTGGCTAATGGTGCAGCCCATTGCTTTGCTAGTGGGCTGCAGGATTGGGAATGACACAAGCAGTGTGAGTGTTGAACCCAGGACCTTTGGTACCCAGAGCTCAACACCTTAGCTAATAAGCCATCCCCACAAGTTTGGAATTTTTGGGGCATGCCTAGGAAGGGTATTTACCCTGCCTATTATTGTTAACTAAGATGGTAATACAATGTTGTTGTTGTTATTGGGGTTTTGGGGTGCATCAACTTGGTAATACAGACACGTAATTCATGAAATAGGGCGAAATATATCACTTTATGAACATTGGATTGACATCCATGAAAGTGTCCACATCTTCTTTCTTGATGAGTATATCAAGTCTTCCAACTTAACTTCCAACAATGTCTCGTTGAAAAGCACCACCCTTTTACTCACCATTGCAAATCATGACACATGAACAATCATGTTTCAGACAAGATTTAAACACATTTTGCCTATATGAAGCAAACAAGGGGTTACATTTGGCTTCTAGATCAGTTTTTGTGGTATGTTAGGATGTATTTTTTTTTATTTATTAACATTTTGGGAAACCTTAAAAAGCAGTCTCTTTGAAAAACAGGCAGGGCTACATTATGTTATATTTGGATTTTTTAAAATGTATTGCAAATTTTCCATTTTTAGAATAAAAATTTATTGAATGGAAGGTCAGGCTACGTTAGGTTATGCTATGTTACATCTTCTAATTTATTCTGATCACATGCTTGACATATTTCAAGTTTTTTCTAAATATCTCCATCTCCAAGTGTTTGGCATTATTTTGCCTCTCAGCTGAAAAGTATGGATTCTCAGAGGTAATGAGCATTCACATCATGTTAATCACCATGCTAAGCACCATGTTAAGCACATTCATAAACATTACATTTGGAAAAGAAATTGAAAGAAATCCTAAAATTACCATGAACTGCAAATTTACCATTAATTCACCTCAACATATGACCTCAATATACGACGAACGAACAGATCAACTGCGGCACATACATATAAAACAATATCATAAATAACATGCTTCTCACCTCTTACAGATTGAGAACAAACGAACTCAACGAAATGCGTAGCCTACCACTACGACCAAGTTTGATTTTCCAGGGCGCACTTGTAAGAACGGAGGCTGCAATGTCAGCCCAGCATTCTCTAGTGAAGCGTGGACACAGGATCCACAGAACACGGGAAGCACTTCAAAAACCTCACAAAGCAACACTGCCGCATAAACACCGGCACGAGCTCCGCACCCAAACACCCCAAACCCTGCGAGCACCCTCCCACGAATGCTAGAACGAAAATGAATCGTAGTGGTGGACCATGCTGCAAGGCCGAGTACTCTAGATGTGGGCAAAGTATATGGCGCTCCGAGTTGGTACTTTAATTTGAATTATTCAATGTTATGCATAATGTGATTATTTTCTAGACTAATCTCGGCGTATTCAGGTTAGATTACTATTCACACCACGTAGGGTAGGTCCTTGGTGAAAATGCTTGCATCTGAGAATAAAGTATGGAATTGGTATGATCATTGGTCATTATACTAAATTTCATTTGGCATAAATTAAAGCTACTGTCGGTTGGATAATCGACTATTGATGGGGAAGGATGCTATTGTACATAATAAGTTCAATGCAGCCTTTGAAGTTCAACCTATTGTTTAATGGCAAAAGCTCATATGAGCTGGATCAACTGCACCACCAGGCAAATCGCGGTGAATATGAAAACAATGGTCAGCGTCGCTATTCGAGTGCACCGAGTCGAATTTTCTTCCGAAAGGCTTTTTTAGGGGATGCCTTCATAAGTACCAAGTGTCACAAGTCCAAGTGTCATAAGTTCCAAAATATACCAGATTTGGTTTCATAAGTTCCAAAATTGCCAGAAAACTTCCAAAATACCCCAGACAGTACCCAAAGTTTTATTCACAAGTACCCAAAGTCGTGAGTACCCAGTTTCATAAGTTCCAAAAATAGTTCTGCATTCGACCGCTAGATGACACTGTAAACGCTCATGGGCACCAGAGCTTACATGCGTGACGGCAGATGGCAGCACATATACGATAACAAGTGGCTTCAAAATTGTTGCCATTTATTGTGAGCTAAGAAATCACCACAATTCCTGTGGACTTTTTGCAAAAGGAAAAGCCGTTGGCAATTGGACACGTGGAAGCGTTCCTGCAGTTGCATCATGATCAAGTTCTTGCAGGGTTGGTGCTCAGCCCTTTCATGAGGTTCTGCCACAGACAAGTGGGTACGGTGAGTATGTATTTGTGGCAATGATCAACAAGCTTAAATAGGAGGGCTTAGTTCTTAAATTAAAGTGGGTGTGTGGGTAGGTCGTGACCTACATCAAACTGGAGTGCAAATGTATCACAGACCTGGCTGGTATTTCACAAGGCCAAAAAGATATAGATGCCCACCTACCTGCTTACATTGGTTTGGGAAAAGGTAGTTATCTGAACATGTTCTGTTTCCTGGACACCTTATTTGAGGCTAATACCTTTGAATATCTCCCACATTATGTTCAGAGCATAAATAACAAAGATATGGTGATATTCATAAATGATGGACCTGTTTACAATTCAAATATTAAGGCATGATCACATAGTAGCTCTGCCTATTCTTTGTGTATGGGCCAGCAATAATAATAATACTAATAATGACCTTAATTTTGCACCTTTCTCAGTACATATCTGGGCTACCATACAACACACAATGCCTTCATGCATACAGACCAGCAACACAACCAAACTGAGACAGCAACCACCATGCCACACCTGCTCCATTCTACCCCGGGTCATGTACATAGTAATTATCATAGTCATAGTCAGATTTATTTACGCCTCCACAATAATATGGCTTTTCAGCCCTCTCGTGAATACATTTCTGTAAAACTATATACATAATCCTATTTCTCATGTCAATAAACAACATTTTTTTTCTCTTTTTTCAGTACAATTGATTCCAGCTGTGACCTAAATGTGTGTTTGATGTCAGCTTTACTGGCCACCAATAAATCCATAGATACAAGTTCATATTTGTACCTAATTTGAGCATGATTTTGTGCAATAATACCCAACCAAGCTACTTCACTCTTACACAGTGCTTTTATAATGGCATTGCTACTGCCCATGAGGCTATGCACAGATAAAAGTTGTCTACTTGCCACCAGCATGTGGCACAGCAGCATTCCAAACTTTCAACCGGATTGGGAAACTTACTTTCCAGGTTTGGAGTCAGAGTACAAACAGATTTCCTTAGTACATTTTCATGTACATTTTTATGGACATATTATTTTTTGATGCATGGAATCTATTTACCAGTAACCAAAGGAAAATTATATGTACTTAGTTAGTAGACTTACCTATGTAATATGCATAAGTAATACACATTGTCATTTTTGGTCATATCAGATGCATAGAAACAAAGAAGTGAACAATGGATGGCACCACAAGACAGGGAGTGTCAGCTCAGCTTCATCTCTTATAACTCACAGGAGCAATGTGATTTCCTTTCACTGTTGGTCCAGTGCAAGGCTAGCTAAATGAAAAAACAAACAAATAATTCACACTCCACCCTCAGCTAGGAAAACGGGAATTAAAAACGGAAGGAATAAAAGAAAGGGTTTTGACCCAACAAAAACAGAGCACACACCTACCTACATATGCAGCCTATGTGATACAGACCCAATACCACTACTGCACCAGTACAGCAAATGCCAGTTGGATGCGATAGCTGAATGCAAAGCAAAGGATCAGTCAACAATTGTTCCCACTACAAGGTGGTTCAAATGCAGGTTTTGGGGACACATTGCCAAATTTGTAGTCTGGAGGGCACTGTTCAGTGAGCATGTGCAAGGTTTGGCATGTTGTTGGCATTTCTGCTGATTGTGGTTTGATGTGGTGTGTGTTTGGATGTTATCTGTGTGCTTGATGGTACAAAAAGTGGCTAGTTTATTTGGTAATTATAAGTAGAATAACATGTTTGGTGGATGTTTTCTTTAATCTTGTATTCATTTTTTAGTGGCATTTTTCTTCCTTCTGCATGTTTGTGTCAGAGTACATGTGGAATCCATTCTATCCAGTATGAACATGGAGTGCAAAAATGTTTCAAGGGATGAAATCGCTAAAGAAGAGCCTTAATTCCCACCCTGCTTTCAACACACTTCATGATTGCGAGAGTACCTAGGAACCTTGACTAGCCTTTTCAAGCAGGAGTGATGGGCTATACAGACTTAGCGGAAACTTGTTTCACATCCAGTGTTCCACAATTCACACCCATAGAGGGGACAGTATATCTTAAACAGCCTAAGTAGCATGAGCTTGTCTGCACATCCTAGCAGCACAGAGCATGTTTACCTGGTAATACAATGCATGTCTGGTCCTCTGCATATCTCTGCAAAGAAGGATTTAGGTATTATTCTAAACACAAAATTTGGGCATCAGAACAGATCAAGGAAGCCAGGAAGAAAGCACTGAGAATGCTTGGGGCAATAAATAGGAATGTATCATACAGAAGTGAGGAAGTGATCAGGAAGCTTTACTGTGCATATGTCAGGCCACATTTGGAATACTGCATCCAAGCTTGGTCTCCTAGCTGTGAAAAAGATTGTTGGCTTTTAGAGAGAGTATAAAAGAGGGCTACAAAAATGGTTAATGGTATAAGCAACCTGGTATATGATGAAAGATTAAAGAAATTGAATATGTTTTCACTTAGATATAAAAGGCTGAGAGGAGATCTCATCGAGGTCTTTAAATTTGTCCATGGTCTGGAGAGGGGATATCTTGGGAAGTGTTTGAATTTAACAGAAATGATGCAATTAGAGGTCATAAATTAAAAATTAAAGTTAACCACAGCAGAACAAGGTTAAGGCAGACTTTCTTTACCAACAGGGTAGTAGAACATTGGAACCAGCTGCCAGAAAACATTGTCAGTAGAAGCACATTGAACATCTTAAAAAACAGCAGACAATCATTATAGGAATACAGGGCTTGCTTTTCAGTATTACAGGGAGGGCTGATTGACAGATTTGGTGTGCAACTGGTTCAGTGTGCAGGGTGCAACCAAGAATGGCCCTTGTGGCTCATAGTTGCACTAATCTTTTATGTCTTTATGTCTTTATATCTACACAATCACTCATGTTGCATTCAATTTTGTGCCCCAGGTATCTGAACTTCTGGACCCATGTAAGCAGTTTTCCACAGAGGAGTACTTTTGTGTCAAGTAGCAGGATGTTGATACTTCCCTGGAGAGGATGTTGATTGAGTGTTCATAAAGTGGTATATTGCACCCTATTTTAGGAATAATTTAACACTGAGCTCACTGGAACAAATGCATATTTGCAGTTTAAGGTAATTTTCCTTTTTCTCAAATTTCTTATTACCATGCTAGTTTATAAGTGTGTGAAATATGAAGGAACCACACATTTCCTCTGCAAATGCATACTTTTCAGTTCAGATGCAAAATATTGCCCAAAAGGGGTATGGAGTTGGGTACTATACCATAAGAAGTAATGCTGAAAATGAAGAAAAAATGTAGGATGACCTAATCTAACCTGGCCCAACCTTCCATGCTAGAATGCAAATTACTGATATATGATCAACATGGTCATTGCTCGTGCGTTATAATAGGAAATTCCCTATCTGGCACCTTTTCACAAGCACAAGTTCCGCAGGGGAGCGTACTGAGCGTTGCATTGTTTGCTATTTTAATTAATGACGTGGGTACATCGCTGCCAACTTCCGTAGGGAGACCGCTTTTCGTGGACGATTTCGCCACATGGTCCTCTTCACGCTCTGTGCATACAGTTGAGAGACAACTCCAGATGGCTGTTCGGAAGGTGCAGGATTGGTGCAACAAAACCGGTTTCGTAATGTCTACGTCGAAAACCACCGCTGTCCACTTCTGTCGCAAACGCTCTTGTACTGACCCCGTGATTATGCTCAATGGACGCCATATACTATTCAAACCAGCTGCCAAGTTTCTGGGTGTGTGGATGGATCGCCGACTGACATACACCACTCATAGCAACGATCTTGCACATAAATGTGCAAAGCGACTACAGGTAATGCGTACAGTCTCTAGATGTTCGTATGGAGCAGATAGATCTATCTTGCTTCTTATGTATCGATCGCTCGTGCGTTCTAAAATTGACTATGGTTGTTTTATTTATGACGGAGCGTGTGCCACATCCAAGCGTCGCCTTGATGTCATCCACGGTGTAGCTCTTCGCATCGCTACTGGAGCCTTTCGCACCTCACCGGCTGCTAGTGTAGTAGTAGAGGTAGACGAGCCACCTCTTGCACTACGCCGTAAGTTATTGGGCGCGTGATACGCATGCAATGTTGCTCAAAATCGGAACCATCCAGCCATGTTGGACTCGCCGGAAACGAAGCTGCTGACATAACCGCCAAGCACGCCATTAGCAATGGCCGTGTGGTCCATCTACGGCTCCCTCCCTAAGAGATATATCCTAAGAGATATATATTGTCAAGTATACATTCAGAATGGCAACGATCCTGGAATTCGAAGTGTAGTAGGCTCAAGGTTTTAAAACCGACACTAGGAAAATGGCTATCCTCTCACCGAACCAAACGTCGGGAAGAAGTAATACTCTGTCGATTGAGAATAGGCCATACCTTTGCAACACATAGTTATATGTTGACCGGTAATGACCGTCCCGTATGTCCGCGCTGTTCTAACCCACTTACCGTGTACCATGTTTTAGTTGGCTGTACACTGCTAGAACCTCTACGGCGCCAGATTTTAGGACGGTTGAACACCGACTCTTCTTTACGTATGCTTATAGGGAACGACTCTGAGGCCGTTGCGTCTGGGAATATTTTTATGTTCATTCGACAAGCTCGCCTTGACGTGATATACCCCCATCCGTGAAGATGGATAGTGAGCTATGATAGCAGCACCGTAGATTGATTGCATTCCAGTTATGGGCGCAAAGTGACCCTAGATGTCGACGCGCCCCTAAACTCCAATCGACCACCACCACCAGAACAATTGCAAAGTTAAAAACACCAACATAACCTAGCCTGGCCTGTTTTTTAAGACTAAAATTATTATGTTTGAATGATACCTTGAAAAGGTGGTACATCTGTAGTTACTGGTAACTTCTGATTTCTTGAAATTTATTTTTATGATGCAATGTTTATGAATGTGGTACCGAGGTTGCTATTTAGGCTTCAAAGTACAGTAATTATAAGACATGTATATCGAGACCTATCTAAATATGTTTTGATACATAGGTGCAAAGTAGCTGATTTTGTCAGATATATTTTGTTGTTTTCTAATGGGGTTTGAATTAATTTGATGTTTTTATTTTCAAATGGTAACTACATTTTGGGACATAAGTGCTTCAGGTCCATGTATGTATAGTTGTGTCCATGTGTTATAACTGCATCAAGAATTAATTTACCTCAGGACAAAAATTATGGTCGTCTAGGTCGTGATTAATATAGGTTTAGTAGCCTAGCACGTATCTAGGTACGCATGGCGGATATGAATACGCAAATATGCGTATGCAAATGTGCATAAGCGCAGATGTATGTATGGCAATTGTACGTAAGCACAAATGTACGCATGACAAATGTACGTGAGCGTAAATGCTCTCATGGAAAATGTATGTATGTGGAAATGTACGTAAGCGCAAATGTACGTGTTCACAAAGGTACGTATGCGCAAATATACGTAAGCGCAAAAGTCTGATTTGCGCAAATGTATATGAGCGCAAAAGTGCGAAAGTACAAAATTGCATGTGTACAAATGTATGTAAGTGAAAATGTACGTATGTGCAAATGCACGTAAGCGTAATTTTACCTAAGCACAAACGTACGTAGGCGCCAAAGTATATAAGCGCAAATGTATGCATGGACAAACGTACATATGCATCAGTACGTAAGCGTAAAAGATGCAACAGCAAATGTACGTACATTTGAGCATACGTGTCTGCGTTTAAACACATTGCTTAGGTGCATATACTGTATGTACATTTGATATTACGTACATTTCCTCTCACGTATATTTACCATGAGTACATTTGTGATATGTACTTTAGTGCTCAGGCATAAAAAGACGTGCTCATATCATAAAACCCACAATTATTCCAACTATTTCACATCGGGAGTACTATTGGGGTGAGGGGAGGGTCGGAATACATGAAGGAAATGATCTGGTCCAAATGGATTTGGGGCACACTCCATATGGCCCATTTTGATAGTTTTATTTATGGGGGAACAAAGCCAACATTGTGGCAATTGTAAGTCATTATATAACTCATTTCCCCCAACAACATATAACACTACGTACCTGGTGGTCACGCATAATGACCACATCCAACACATACAAAACGCCAATGGGATGAATGTGGGCAATTTGAGAGAATGGAATAAAAAATATATTAAGACAAAAACGGACATCAGATGCAAGGGAAAAATGAGAGAATTGATCACCAGACAATGTCAGACCTAGCCCATGACTATGAAGGTCGGTTGTAAAGCATTTAGATGGGATCTTGTAATGCACAGTGACAAGTCGGTGATGCTATATGACCTACCAGCTGAATGTGTCGTAAAAGAACCCAAGGTTGTTCTTCTGTCTCATGACTGTTGGTCCAATCTCAGGCTGTTGCTGATGCCTTGGCTTTCTACAGAGGTTGATCCATAAATTTGTGTGAGGGTAGGGTGCCTTTTGGTATCTTTAGGCTGAAATCAGTTGACTGGGGAGGGGGTGCACTGAAGCCTTCTAGAAAAGTGCCGATGCTCATGAGAATGGCACCACCTATCCATGGGTTTGCTTAATCCATTATTTTTCAACTACAGTGATGCGCTGTGATTCGTATCTGTGTATGCAAGCAAAATTCCAAAATGCATACATATGTGCATACCCGCATATATACATGCATACATACATGCATGCATGTGTATACCCATAGATATGAAGTAGACAGGTGACCTTAGTTGATATCATATGGCATTTGGGGTTATGCTAAGACACACAAAGACGAGTCACAGAGCAACACTGTGGTCTCTTTGAGGATGATCTAAGTGAAGCAGAATAATTTGTGCATTAAAAGAAGTAGGCAAACACACAAATAAGCCCCTAAATTACATACACATGCACACTCACACATGCATGTATATATACATATGCATGCTTATATATATGTATGTATATGTGTGTGTATGCATGTGTGCATGTATATGTGATTTACGGCTTATTGTTTATTCACCTATTTTTTAAATCCAGAAACTATTCTTCACTTAGATCACCGTCAGAGACCAGTGTTTCCCCTGTGATTCGTCTCTGTGTCTTAGCATAATCCGAAATGCTGTATGATGTCAACTAAGGTCACCTATCTTCTACATACTCATGGGCAGGATAATTATAGTGTTTCATACGTTCATCTCCCTTTCCAAAAAAAAAAGTTTTTCTTCCGACTTTCGGCAAGCGATGCAATCAGCATCCATGCTGTGCTATCCAAAGGGGGATGTAGTTGACATGGAAGAATGTTGATGTCTATATGTTTGATATTATGTCCATATCCGCTATCCTATTGTATATTTATTTTCACAATCCCTCGTGTCAAACTGAATAATGCTGCGTATTGTGTCTTCTTAACATTGTGACCTAACTTATACAGCTGAACCGTGTCCGGCAGGTGTGCAGCCCGTATGCGCTATACGGTGTCCGGGACTGCTGTCACGCGGTTTGCGGCTGCAGGATCATTGGCACAGTCATATGATGCCAGCTTCAGTGAACGCATGTCATACAGTCATATTGGCAGTGAGAGGAAATCACGTGGCTGCACCAGCAATGCGCTGACATCCTACAAGCAAATCGTCGCAGGGCGTACGCTTAACGTTCGCACGGTCAGTTAGCCAACATGATGCGGATGCATCGTCACTGATGGTGTGTCAAAAGGTCGGCAGTGCCAAGAAGCGTCTTCTGACGCGGCGTCGATGAGAGCGAGCCCTGGGACTGAATCGATTGGATCACACGTCGCACGGCTGATGTCTCCGTGATCGCACGCCACCTGACGAGATGACTCTGAAGTGATTCATTCTGGCAATATATTCAGGTACCTACGGGCGATAAGATTTCAGTCGATATACTCACCTCAGTAACACAGTAGGACTCTAACATTATAAATCACCGTTATGGGCGCTAAATGATCGCATTTATGGTCGAAGCGCCCCAAACCCCAAATAACTAACTAACTAACGCCACCTGACGGAAGCGTTGTGGAACACCATCGCAATGCCAGTGACGGGAGCCATCGTTGTACGGTTGCAACATTAGTGAAAGCGAACGAGGACGCTGTACCCGCAGCGTCAGTAGATGTCTAAACCGTAGCGTCAGAATCCATCGTCAAGTACTCGAAGCGTTATTGAGTGCAAGTCTCATGGGTGGTGGCATCAGGGAGATGCGCTGTAAGTCCTAGCATTGTGGAACATGACCATGTGGCTGATAGCGATCGACCCGTCATGTCGCAACAAACACGGTGAACATGATCGCACGTGCTGAGCTAGGGTTACCTGTGGCGTGAAATACAGTAGTATTTTCGTCTACCACAGATCACACCCATTGCGAAATGAAATGGTTACCTTGGCAATGTATTTGATTTGATTTGTTCGTGATGTGCCGTACCTGTGGACAATTTATTCCGGCTTTCGGCAGCGATACAATCAGCATCCATGTTGTGTTATCCAGAGAGTGATCTAGTTGACATGGAACAATGTTGGTGTCCATATGCTCGATATTATGTCCATATCCGCTGTTCCATTATATATTTATTTCCACCACCCATCGTGTCAAGCTGAATAATACTGTGTCTTGTGTCTTTTTCTTAACTTTGTGACCTAGCTTATACAGCTGAACAGTGCCCGGCAGGGTGTGCAGCTCGACCGCACTATGCGGTGTCCGCGTCTGCGTCACACGGCATGCGACTGCAGGAACATTTGGCACAGTCATATGATGCCAGCTTCGGTGATCACATGTCATATATATATATATATATATATATATATATATATATATACTATTTATGATGGAATGTTGCCGTAGCCGTGAAGCGACTAGAGCATTTCGCCGTATTTGTGCGTATAACGTGAGCTGCAGCAACTCCGCGAAGCTTTAGAACCAAGGAGGACATGTAACGAATATTAGTGTGTTGCACTTCACGATACCCTGCTGTTCCACCCAACCCGCGTTATGCTTCGGGTTGCTATCGTATATCCATGTGTCAGGCTAATAAAGCTGGACATCTACACAAACAAAACAAGCCTTGACCTTCACCCAGGTGTGTCGTTTTATGAAAATGATTGGGGTGGCTCAAGTGTCCGAAGATATGGACGGTATCCTCGCAAAACACACTGGCAGCACATAAGCACGTAAAATGCTATTGCGTGTTGATTATGAGCCGCAATATTTGACTACGACATATCGAATGCAATATATGAAGTGTATCGCGGTATGAAAAGACGCAGACATGTTCTTTATTTCGCATTTCTCAGAAGGTTTTGAAAGCACATCCGATACGCGGAACTTCTCGGTTGAAATTCTACCACACCAATTCATCACTAAATCCAACGGCAGGGCTATCGTGATGGGGCCCCTAAGCCGACATGAGAGGCCTCGGACCAATGTGAGAATCCCTGGACTGACATGTGGGGCCACATCTCCACATGGTGGCCGATGTGACGAATTATAAATATTCGGAGAGGAAACGAGATGAACTCTCCTCAGGCGGTGTAATGTTTTCGGAGATATGCGCTCCAAACTACCTTGATAAATGTCACAAAGACTAATACCAGCTATGGTGCTATGCCGTCAGAAACTACACGCAGTTTTCGGAGCGCATCCCATCCTTGTGAGACCATATTTTGATTATAGGGACAATTCCACCTACAGACGGTGCACCCAAATTATGGGTGCCAACCTCTTACCAAATCTTAGATCCGCCGCTGGCCATGTTATATTGATCTTCGATTATTGCGTGTTATCATCTACAAAAAATAGCTCGCAAACGGTTAGGAGGAAACCCTCAACATGCGTCATAAATAAGCCGTATTGCAATAAACAATAATCGTGGCAACATCCAAGGGCTTCGACCTACACCTTTACGTAGCCGTAAACTAATTATGGTCGATTCCTCGTCCCGGAAGCGAGGTAAAGCGTGCTTCACAGGACTCCCGGGCGAAAATAGGTGTCCGGAATCTATCGAACGTCCGATAGAATCCTTATCCACGCGTTCCGGAGGGCGTCAACCATGTTTTGTCCGTGCGTCGGCTTAAGTGTTGGTGTGTCAAATTCGCGGCAAATATATACATATACACTATGTGACTACGGCGCGGGACAAAACGATTTTCCACCTTGACTTTGCTATAATATCCCTGTAACCTCAACGCTTATCGAATACCGGGGCGCTCGAACCATGCACCTAATTGAAGTGCTATGGGCAATGATAGCATCGATCTACCAAGTAACTTAGAATATTGAATAATTAAATATTATAATATT
>JAOTOL010000287.1:0-28321 GCA_034440575.1 Imbricaverruca yamaguchii | reverse complement strand
AATCAGCAAAAATTCAAAACCATACTGCTTAGACCACTTTCAATGCAATAATGAAAATATTGATCCAAAGTACTGACCCCTGGTGAAATTCACTAAGAACATCTTGCCATGATGATTTTGTACTATTTATGACCACTCCCTGCTGCCTATCTGAAAGCCATAACTCTATCCATTTTATAATTCTACCTGCAATACTGTGGACATTAAGTTGCATCATTAACTGTTTATGGGGTACCTTATCAAAGGCCTTACTGAAATCAAGATATACTATATCAACCTGATTTCCCTGACCAAACTGGTCTGTTGCAAAATTAAAAGACGTCCATGAGATTTGCGAGACATGACCGACCTTTCCTGAACCCATGTTGATTGATTATCTTGAATCAATCGGTTCCCCTCCAGAAACTAACTATTACTTCACGGCTGGTTTCTGATTTTACAAGTCGACCTTTGACTCGTATAGCGTCGCCAATCTCTCACGCCGACTGGTCGCGGGCGAAGAGTAGCGACAGGTGAGATACGAATCCACAATCTTTCGATTGTGCGACGAGCATCTTACCCCTAGGCCACTCGACCCCTTCATATTACTTCATATATTATACTTGGTTATTGGTTTTACGACACATCGACCATTGAGTCATGTAGCGTCGCCAATCTCTCATGCCGATTGGTCGCGGGCGAAGAGTAGCGACAGGTGAGACTCGAACCCACAACCTTTCAATTGTGACACGGGCAACTTACCCCTATACCTCTCGTCCCCACATATTATACTTAAATAACTATATTATACTTCATAATTGATTGAAGCGCCTTGCAGACTACAGATGTGGAGCTTACTGGTCTATAGTTTTAAACTTCCTCTCCTTCGCACTCCTGTAAATTTGATTTCAGCGCTGATAGGGAAGGGATTCTCTTTTTACACAAAATACATTTAATTGCACACTTCATGGAATGCTATTGAATCATAGATCATGCAATTGATCCTGTAATACCACATCAATATTTGCTCTTGAGTATCGCTAATGAACCAAGACTGGTTCATATGCTTAATACAAATAAATGGCCATGGGGTACCAAGAATACCACCTACCGAAACGCGAGTAAGGATGCTTCCAGCTTAATGAGGGTCAAAGCAATATAATATGCAACGTTGTTGTCGCTATGCACTTATACATGTTGATAAGCGGGTGTGTGTAGCTTGATAAAGAACGGTTGTGTCAGTCACATTCTTTCTTCGCAGATCTGTGGAATATGTCTCCAGCCCTGGGGGCCTCGGGTGAGGCGCGCTGTCGTCATCCCATGTCTACACGCCTTCGGATGCCTCGACTGCCTGCAAATCGTCCAGGCACAGGCTCTCGGAGCAAGAGCAAGGTGCCCGTTCTGCCGCGGGCCATTCTGGGAGCCACCCCGGGAAGTTTTTGTGTAATACTGTCGGAGGACGTGTGTTACTGTTTCTTCTGTGTTTCTGCTAGATTAAGAGATGGCTTTTTGACGTGAGGTGTATTGGCCGGTCCTTGCACCGCAATAATCAATGTACAACTAGAATCAACACTCCCAGAGGGCCGTTAATGAAGGCCACACTCAGAAGGCCATTAGCCAAGGCCACACTCAGAAGGCCGCTAATCAAGGCCACATTCAGAAGGCCGCTAATCAAAGCCACACTCAGAATGCCGCTGATTAAGCACACACAACCCGCTGGAAAGCCACTTCCACTGTCGGCCAGCGCCTCCCCTGACCGTCCGAGGTTAACGCCGCGGCCAACGCCATAAAAAGCCGCCCTCGAGTCACGTACACCACACGGCTCCAATAAGCCACAGTGCCACCTATGCCTCGAAGATGTAACCACTACATGCTACATGGCATATCTTCGCTAGGATATAATTCTTGATATTCTCCCACCGTTGCAGCAAGGAATAAAGAACAATCTACCTTCTGCAACACAATTAGTCACATAATGGTGTTAGTAATAAATCAAACAATCGCAACTCACTAACACTGCCGACAATCGCAGAGAGAAACCGTCTGCGCAAGCAAACAGCACTAATACGAGATCAAGGCATATCCCTATCAAAACACTCGTGGCAGGATCTTACCGGGATGGACAGGCCCAAACGAGCTCCAGATCATGCAAACGCTGAATTGCGCGAGTGCGAATAACCCTCTCCGTATGAACTTCTGCTGACCTACTCAGCCTGTCCCCACCAGGATACAGCTTGGTGGTAACACCCATCATCCATTTCATCCTGGGAACGTTGTGCTCGCGTACGAGCACCACCGAGCCAACAGACAGCTTGCTATGCGCGAACTTCGTTACTAAATTACTAAATAAATAAATACTAAATTACTAAATCGTTACTAAATAAATTCCGCAGGTACTCTGACGACCACACCGACCAGAACCTGTTCAACCTCCTCTCGCACACCCTAGCTCTCCGAGAGGTTCTGCACAGACGCGCTGAACCTGCGCCCCTGCCCCACAGGAAGTGGTTAGGTCACAGTCCACTCTGTCGCCAACGAACGTCAAAGGACGCTAGTTGACGCACGCTTCCACCACTGACAGTCCTCAAGTCTGTCAGAGTCAAACAGTGCGTTCCCAGTGACTTCCGGAGGCCGGCCTTCACCGATCGAACGAGGCGCTCCCACCAGCCGCTCCACCAGGGCGACAGTGGCACTATACACTTCCACTCCGGAGCCAGGTGTCCGAAGTAGCTTTGCAGCTGAACATTTGCCCCCTTGAAGCTGGCACCGTTGCCAGAGTAGATGCAGCTTGGCAGACCCCGTCTCGCCGCGAAGCGCCTCAGTGCCATCACGAACTCCTCCAAAGATAATGAGCCTGTGAGTTCAAGATGGATCACTGTGATCACTACGCACGTCAACAAACAAATGTAGATATTTTGCTTCGGGTGCTCTACAGAAAAAAGTGGACCTGCGAATCGACACCGGTCACTGTAAATGGCGGAGCCTGGGTCACTCGGCACCTAGAAAGTGGAGCAACAGGCTCGTTACATGCCCCGGCGTCCTGCCTTTTACATGCGGCACAAAACCTCTTCATCCTTTTGACGAGGGACCTCAGACCGACGATCCAGAACGATCCCCGCAAAGCAGTGATCACAGTTGGCACCGCCGCATGTCGCATCAAATCGTGCTGTTATCTGACGAGCAGCTCGGCTACACACCCTTTACGTAGAATACGGTGTTTGTCCTCATAGGAGAGGTCAGACAATTGAAGCCTCCCCTTAATCCACAGAAGACCATCATCTCCAAAAACGGCGTCAATCCGTACAGAGGAACCTTTCGACGTCCGTACCCTGCTTCAGGTCTCGCATCTCGTCGGGGTACGCCTCACGCTGAATGGCCTTGAGCAACTCTACCCTGGCGTCTGCGACCCTCCTAAGACGAGAGCCGAGCCTGGCGCTGCCTGTCATTAGGCATTCGTGCATTGCGGTTGAATCTCTTCATCCACCCCACGACACGAACCAGTCTTTGCAGAGACCCACAACGTTGAGCATCAATCCGCTTCCGCTGTTGGGTCTCGGCTGTAGCAGAGGACAGAACGACCTCTTCTTCGAGATCCTCAGTCGCATTCGGCTCCGACATGCTCGAGACTGGAGGCTGACCAGCGGACTCCGATAGCCAGCCCGGCCCAGACAGCCAAATCGGCGAGCTCATCAGCTGCTCCGCTGTCACCGCTCTGGTGGTCAGGTTGGCAGGGCTGTCCTCTCCTGGCAGAGCAACCAGTTCGACGGACTGGTCAAGTCGTGGATCTCAGACACCCGGTTAGCCACAAACTGTTTTCATCTCTGCGGACTGCCTCGGATTCACCCCAAAGGCAACCATCGAGTCCATCCAGCACACAAGCGTCTGGTGCTGTTCGGTAGACGAAGAGCCTGTCGCACGTAAGTTACTAAACGTGCAGCGAGTAAACTACTCAGCAACTCAAGCATAGGCAGACTCACCCCTTTTGACAGGTGCCACCCTGCCCTTCGCCATGACCAGTGATACACTGTATGATCCATCAGGCAGTGGAGTGCGGAAGTAGACCGTAGCACCATAACCCTTAGGAGATGCGTCTCCAAACACGTGCAGCTCCACGTCACCTACCGTGTCACCCCACCCTCGGTCAGAGTAGGAGTGAGGCATCCGGAACTCCCTCAAGTAACCGAGGTCATGCACCCACTCTGAGAAGACCAAGCAGTACTCCTCGGGCAGCACTTCATCTCGCTACAATCCGAGCTGCCAAAGCTCCTGAAACAGGCACTTTGCCACCATCGTGAATGGGGTAAGAAACCCCAAAGGGTCGAAGGGCCTTGCAATGAAGCTCAGGACGACACGCTTCGTTTGTACAAGGTTACTAGGAAGCGTCACACGATCTAACGAGAAAACGTCATCGTCTGGTATCCGCTTCACCCCGAGAACCTTGACATACTCTGGCTGGTTGCTGCCTGCCACGCTGTGCGTCTTGTCGAATACAAGTGGGCTGTTCGACATGCACTTGTACAGTCATGTCAGCGTCAGCCATCACCGACTGCGCTTCAGTCAGCATCGTGTGCGCCTCCCGCTCGTCATAAGCACCAGCGATTAGGTCATCCACATAGAAATAGCCTAACATCTCTGTGCTGGCACGTGTCCGAGCATACTGGAACAGGTGGTGACGAATAGTAGCGTTCAGCAAAAACTGGATACTCGAGACGCCGAACGTCACCCTCAGAAATCTCATCACACGGGTCCGGCCCTCGCAGTTCCACAGAAACCTGTGAATGTCCCGATTCTCTCTCCTCAGACGGATCTGCAACAAAGCCTTTACGATGTCGGCTGTCAGCATACCGTCAGCGCCTGAATCTGAGCAACACCTCCACAAGGCTGGCTATCAGGCACGGACCCACCTCCAGACAGTCGTTGACAGACGCACCATTCTGACCACAGGCAGATGTATCGAACACCGGCCTCACCTTCGTTGTGGTGCTAGAATCTTTAAACACCGGCCTTTGAGGCAGGTAAAAGGTGGGGTGTGGGCTCAAATGCTCCTGATTGGGAACTTCAGCTATCACACCAGTCTCTTCCATCTCCTGCAGAGCTGAGGAGTACCTCTCCTGCAATGACGGATCCATATCCAGCTTACAAGTAAGGGCACCCAAACGAGCCTCAGCTTCACGACGGTTGTTCTCCAGCTTGCTTACACCATCACCCTGCTTCCATGGCAGAGTCACCTCATACCTGCCATCAGAGAACCAGACAATGGAGTTGAAATCATCCAACACCTTGGAGCCGACAGGCTCATCAGCTTTGATGTCTATGCCCTCCAGGCTTCAAAAGTTGCGTATCCAGTCCTCATGATGGAGGTCGCCCAAGGTGAGCAGCTGGCATGCGACGTCACTTGGGGCACCAGACAGTAGTGGAAAAACACCAAATATAATCCACCCACATTCTGTCTCCTGAGCGACAGCATTTCCAGAGCAGTTGATAGAACCATGCTTGAACAAACTCCAGTAGATGTCCATACCTATCAAGATGTCAATGCACAGTCGACGATCAGCGACATAGCTGTCAGCCAGCTCAACTCCTTGGAGGGAGTTTAACATCTCCTTGGAAACACGTCGACGCTGCAAGAGCATATCAATGGCACCTGGACAGCCTTGATGGATCGGACAGTAGGGAAGGACACATTAGCACCACTCACTCTGATTTCACACACATCATGGTCACAAGTGAACTTCCTTCCACCAAAGGCAGCATACGAAACTTGCTCAGAGCCAAGCCACTTTCCACCGACACTCTTTACCAAGGCCTCGGACACATAACTCCGGTCAGAGCCACTGTCAAACAGCAATGTGGCAGACACTGGCCCATCCACACCATGGATCACAACACTGGCAGTGGGCAGAACAATGCAACGGTTATCACCACCATTGCATGAAAGGGAAGCCTGAGGGTGAGACTTATCAGCACACCGATCAATGTCAGATACACTCATAGTGTAGGCTTAGCAATCCCTCGCTTACAACATCGCTGGCTTGCTGGTTATAGCAACACAACGCATTGTGGTTACCACGACAGGACTCGCACTACCCACTCATATAACAGCTTCTAGCCTGGTGGCCCTTCTTCAGGCACAGAAAGCACAGTCCAGCAAGCCTAATTATCCTCATGTGCTTACAAACTGGTAAGCATAACCAAACGTCACACTTATCTATCTGGTGAGACTTCTGGTAGAAGCCACAGACTGGATGAGAGACTGAGTGAAGGGCTGCTGCAGAGGCTTCTCTGCTCTGGAAGCTCCTGTGGTCCTGTCGCCTGCTGCTCCTCTGCTGCAGGCTGCAGCCGCTCACTACTTGAGTGCAACTGCCAGCTCCCTTGTGAGAGCTGACTCCTGGTGAGAGCTGGCTCCGGCTATTGGTTTTACGACACATCGACCGTTGAGTCATGCAGCGTCGCCAATCTCTCACGCCGACTGGTCGCGGGCAAAGAGTAGTAACAGGTGAGACTCGAACACACAACCTTTCAATTGTGAGACGAGCAACTTATCCCTAGACTACTCGTCCGCTGACAGCTGGCTCTCTGGTGAAGGGTGCCACCCCCTGCTGGCGGCCACCAGAACCTGCAGCTCCGCCTAAGCCATTGTAGGCAGAGGACAGCTCCTGCCGGTGGATCTCCCTGCTCAGAAATGTCATGAGCTGCTCCAAATCAGATTCCCTGCCAGATCCATCACGGACCCACTGCAGACAGATAGCTGTATGCAGCTTCGATAAGACAAGCAGGGTTATGAACACACCATATTTATCACCTCCCACATCAAGGGCCTCCAAAATGTGGATGTGCACCAGCAACTTGTCTTGTAAGCCTTGAAGAAATTGAAGTTCAACAGAGCTAAGCTCCAGCAGTGAATGGACGTGTGTGAATATGATTTGCTCTTGGCGTGCAAACCTGTCTGTCAATATCTTGCAGGTGGTGCAATAATTACCACTTGTCAGTGACAGCCCAGCAATACACAGCTTCGCCTCTCCTTGCAAAGTGACCTGAGATACATGAGCACCTAATCCCTGGTGGAATCCGCTAAGAGCATCCTGCCATGATGACTGCACCATTTAGCATCGCTCTCTGCTGCCTATCTGAAAGCCAAAACTATTGACCGTTCAAGGCAAAAGGGTTGCCCCCTGCCAGCAGACATGTTGAACTACAGATGGGCGAATATAAGTGTGACAAATCTGGCACGCTACCTGAAACAATTTAGGAACAAGAATGCAAACAACTGAGAGTGGCATACATGGAAATGCCTAGCACTGAAGTTATGCATAGCATCAGCCATTAATGAGCATTGGTGGTATTTGGTATTCATCAGTGCACAAATATGCATTATAGTGGTGGATCAATGGGCCATGTGTGCCACAGCCACACCAGACATACAGCCTCTCTTTGAGTGAAAAGGGCTGCCACTCAGGATGCTTCAGTGCACCCAAAAAGTGTTCCTCTGCTGAGAGAATCCCTGAAAGGTAAAACAAAAAGTGCTACCTCCTCAATGTGACCCCTCAATTCTGGTTCAAATGCATACTTTTCAATTCGTATGGGAAATTATATCAAAAGGGGTTCCAGGTGAATTTATTCTGAAGAAAAGCTATGAAGTTTTTTATGGGAAGTATTGTGCTACATAGTATTAACAAGACAAGTCTTCCACACATTTTCCTCCATGAAGCAGACTTAAAGAGTGTTGTAGTGTTGGTTAGGTAAGGCTTGGTCAGTTAAAAAAATATAAATTTGTTTTATTTAATCAGCTTCTTTCCCCAAAGTAGGTTTGGCTAGGTTATGTTAGTTTGGTTTTCATTTTGGAACATAGTGAAAAAAGGCTTAGCATGTTTAATTTTTCTTGAAATGCCTTATCTGAATACAAATACAAGTATCTGAAATAATTAGTCACATTTCTCTCTTACCTTAACACGCGCCCTGGAGGGGGGGGGGGCGAAATCCGCCCACCCCTCAGGTTTTTCGTAGATAACTCCAGATTTTACCGGCCGATATACGCCATTGTTTGTGTACCTGCCAATAAATGACCGGCGCGTCGTTTGAAGTAATAAAAATTAAAATCGACCGAAAATATTTCGAGTTAAGGGTCACTAAAGTAAAAAAAAATTCCCAGCGCCAGATCACAAATATCGTCGCTGATGCGCTTCCGGTATACTAGCAAAAAGGAAGTGTTCTTGGCAAAACTAGCGACTTGTTTGATGTACATTGTCATGCTACATTGTTCCAGAGTCATGTCAAGTCACCGAGGTCAAGTCAGGTCAAGTTCATGACAGGCTAATGGAGGCAAACTTGGTCAACTGGAATGTGTCATAAATGCAAATGACTGTCATGCGATTGATGTCACTTTACATGTTACTCCCGATACATCCCAAAATCTACTGTTTGTCATTGTGTGCCTAAGCATTTCCATCCTTTATTCATGTATTTCACTCCTTTATTTGCGAAGCCGATTGTGCCGAGCCGCCCAACGGAGCAGTCGGGATGGGAGCCCAGTTCCGGTAACTGGAGCAGGTAATGACCTAATAAAGTGCTCCTATATAGGTGATCTGAGGTCAAATGGCAGATCTGACATCTGTATTGCATCATTAGTAATGTCCAAAACATCATTAATGCCAATTTTGGAGCATTTAAACACAACCACAGTGATCCATAACAATGACAAGCCAAGCCATGCAAAACCAGCAAATTTTGCTATTTTGACCTCATTTGACCTTGACCTCAAGATATTAACCTAAGGTCATGCACTTTGCACACAATAGAGTTCACTATCGTGCCCATCCACCCTGTGAATTTCGTTGCTCTAGCCTTCATAGGAGCTGAGATCTTAGGGGGGGGGGGCGGAATCCGCCCCCCTCTCCAGGGCGCGTTATTTTCAGAGGCCCTCCAGGGCACGTGTTAAAAGGAGCTTGATAGTGCATACAATTATCATGGTGGATACTGGTGTTGTGTGACCACCAGCAGGTTAATCAAAATGTTGCTATTGCATAGCGTTGTTTCTCTTAGTTGGCATAGTGCTAGCAATACCAAAGTGCATGTGCTTCCAGCTCCATCATGACAACATATTTCAGAGAATGTTATGACATAAGACATACAATTATCAGTGCAACTATGAGCCACAAGGACCCTTCTTGGTTGCACTCTGGACAATGAACATGTGGACTGTTTCCTTGAATCAGTTGATTTGAATTTGCAGGTTTCTGTATATCTGGTGCCATGAATTTAACACCAATAATTAAATGATTTAGCATTCAGAGTAAACAGATCCATGAAAGCAATGTGGGTGAATCAGATATTCTCAACATCATTCATTCCAAAAGGCTTCCACATTTGCATGATGCCAGGCATAGATGGAAATTATGATGTCATCATGGGGCAGAACCTACTGGCTTTATGCTTTGCAAAAAGGTAATTTGTTATTTCAATATTACATCTTTGTGCAGCTCTGTCAATCATAACAATAATTCAACCCTTCACTTTCCTCGCCTGCTTAGGTATAGTAGCAGAGCAATGCAATGCTTGCAGCTTTCTGAGAGACCAGCTTTGCAGAAGCACTGAACCCAGAATCTCCCACACTCCACTACAGCATGTAGCTTGTGGGGCTTCTCACATAGGTGGCTGGATTTTATGCAGAGTGCCTGCACTGTAACCTTGCCCAGTTCTTTCCCAATCATACCACAAGAAGTAATGTGTCCTGCATCTAGTATGACTTCACCCTTAATGGCACAATGCTTTTCATCACCAATATACTGTGATATTTGCATAATTGATATTTTTGGTACAGTACAACCCATCTGTTACTCTGAAGCAAGCTCGGACAGTATCACTTAACACCATACACAAATTGTTCATCTCCAATGTAGCTGCCATCTTGAAATTTGTCCTGCCATCTGGTGGCAAGTTGAACTGTCAATACCAATTTTAGAAGGCTACCTGCAATATTGTAAATCTGAACCTGCATCATTAACCATTTATGGGGCAAATTAACAATGGCTGCACTGAAATGAAGATATCAACCTGATGTCCTCAATCAAACTGCTCTGAAGAAAAATTAAAGATGTCCAAGAGATTTGTGAAACATGATCAACCCATTCTAAACCCATGATCTACGACCATGGCAGTCGATGTGCCCATAAACCCCAATTCATCATCATGAAACCCATGATCTATGGTTGGCAGATTGGTCATATCTTCCACTGTGAACACTGATTTAAACTGTTTAATTCAATTTAGCTTAATGTATTTTAGCTTAGAGCACTAGCCAATCATGAACTACTTCTGCCTCCTCAGCTCTTGCCATGTGAGATAGTCATGCTATAAACTGAGTGGTCCATACCATCTGCTTAGCTCTGTGCTAATGGAGATATGAAGACAAGTGCAGAAGGTTTTGCAACATGTTAATGCATGTTGTGGTTACTTCAGTGGGATGAACACCAGATGCCTATGTCACCTTATTTGGGAAGGATTTAGGTGTTGAGCACCAGAGCAGACTGTGCCACTCTCAGGCCACATTTGGGATACTGTGTTCAAGCTTGATCCCCTAGTTATGAAAAAATATTGCTGGCTTATTATTGTGCAAGAGGGCTACAGAAATGGTTAGTGGTATAAGGAACCTAACATATCAGGAGATATTGAAGAAATTGAATGTTTTCACTCAGATATAGAAGGCTGAGAGGGGATCTCATTGAGGTTTTTAAATTTGTCCATGGTCAAGACAAGGGATATCTCAGGAATATGTTCAAATTTAACAGAAATGATGAAATTATAGGTCATCAATTCAAAATTAAAATGCATTATAGCAGGACAAGGTTAGGACAGTCTTTCTTCCCCAACAGGGTAGTTGAACATTTGAATCAACTACCAGACTCCATTGTTGGTAGCAGAACACTGAACATCTTTAAAAAGAGCCTAGATAAAATGATAGGCATACAGGGGTTTATTTTTGTATTCCAGGGATGGCTAATTGTTTACATGATGGGGAGCCAACATGAACATTTTCATATCCTTTTAGATTAAAGTCACAAAGAATAAGGCATTTCCTCTTAAAGTTTCTACTGCTTTTATCTTGAATCACCTTATTGAGCTCCAGTTGCTGAGAAAATGGCAAGGTTCCTGGTTGATACAAAGCCCCTATCTTCAGTGTATTGCTGTTGCCTTTTCCCACAGCAACTTCAAGCCAAATGGACTTTGCAGACACATTTTTTTACCCAATCTGCTACTTTCTGGGAACTGAATAAGCTATTCACATAGAGCATTATACCACCCCCTTTCACTGTTGGACACCTATTGCATGAAAACATATTGTATCCCTGTATCTCATAGTCCTGCAAGTTATCCGAAAAATATGCCTCACTGACCAATGCTTCAGTAATGCAAAGAAAAGCTGGTTTCTCCTCAGCAACATAACACTTGAACTCATCAAATTTGGATTGAATGCTCTGAGTATTAAGCATCATACACTTAACAAAAGTTCCATAACCCTCTTCAGCATTTTTATGTTGGTTAGCTCTATCATCTCTGGATGACCTATCACTCTGCCCCCTAGATCTACTGCTACCCCTATTTGCTGACTCTGAGGTTCTATTGTATATGCTGACACTATTGGCATATCCCTGAGATGGCAATGCCAATGCTTCCCTCCCCACCCCATTACCTAGTTTCCCTGAAGGATATGCTCAAATACTTTGACTAACACTTGCACCCCATTCTCAGAGAAGTGCAGGCCATCCCTCTCATAGAGGTCCAATGAGCCATAAAGCCTGCACCAATTGTCAGCCAATGGTAAACCTAACTAATTGCAGAGCCTACCTACCCTGGCATTGGCTGCCAGTGCCCTAGAGTTCCACTCGGGGGGAGACCCCAGCTCTAGGCAGAATATCTGTCACAATAACTCTGCTGTTGCTTAGATAACTGGGTGTATTCCTTGCAATCTATAGGTTAAAGATATATGTAAGACACCCTGCGCTCAGCCTCGCTACAATGCCGTACAGCGCGAGTTCAATTGTATTACTTTCGCGGCCCTTGCGACCGCTGGTACAACATCCGCGAGAACCGTAGTGATCGAAAGAATTATAACGTCACCTCACTGGGCGCTGACTGTCCTGCTGCGAACACGAGCGAGACAGAATCTATGCAATGTGGACTGCGAAAACACCTAAAACCAGTCTGTCTCAGGTGCGCCGTGATTGACATCGTCTTTTGAACACAAGACTAGCGCTCCCAATATGAAAATCATTGCCAGATTGACAAAACGGAAAAACCTTCAGATGTAGGAAAACATCAAAATTGGCAGCACTTATCGAACTACACAAAAAACGCATGAACTGACGTTGGTTTGTAGCCTTTGCATGGCCGTAAACAAAGCAATGCATCAATAAATAATGCCTTGAGTCATCATTTATTCGGAAATCTCTTGGATAATCAATGAACTATGAAATTGCACAGACACACACAATAGTTCTGGTCATTGAAAACAATCATGGTGGAAATAAAATAGCATGCTGACATCTAGCGAGGATATGGTATACTTCAAGTTAATTTCTTTTCTCGCAATGGTTTTCCGTTAGCTGAGACCTGTTCTGATTTAGTACGGACCAAAATCGCACGCCACATTTCTCCATCGTCAGCTGATATACACATTTGAGGTTATGATACACTTGAGGTTACGATACACTTGAGGTAATGATACACTTGAGGCTACGATACATTAGTGGTTATGACACATTAGAGGTTACGATACATTTGATGTTATGATACACTTGAGGTTGCGATACATTTGAGGTTATGATACACTTGAGGTTACGATACATTAGAGGTTATGACACATTAGAGGTTATGATACATTTGAGGTTATGATACACTTGAGGTTGCGATACATTTGAGGTTACGATACAGACCCGAAATAAGGCATCTGAATAGTCAGCACTGATCAACAGAAGCACTAATCAAGCCAATAACAACTTTTAATTGTGCATGGCTGAACTTTGGAGCAATATGATTGCGAGTGTGACTGAAAATGTGGATAGTTTCTAAGTATACCAGTAAACAGTGAAACCAAAATTGTACTATCTCACTGAGATAATTATTTTGCATATCCCAATGAGACTTGGATTCAACAGAAGTAATAACAAAATTGTAGGCTTAGGCCACATTTTAAAATCCCCTATACCTTATTGGTAAGCTTGATCCCCTATACCTTATTAAAAGTTGGTAATATTTAGAGAGTGCAAAAGAGGATTAGTAATTTGAGCAACCTAGCATATGAGACAAGATTAAAAAAGATGTGTGTTCAATTAGATGCAGAAAAAAATAAGGGGAGGTCTCATCAAGGTATTTAAATTTATCCATGGTCAACAACAGATACATCTCTAGGATAATACGAATTATGCAATAAGTTATTAGAGACCACCAATTCAAAATCAAAGTTAATCATATCGGGATAAAGGCAAGACAGTCATCCTTTACTAGCAGTGTAGTTAACAGTGGAACCAGCTATAACTCACAATTGGCATTATCAGTATGCAGAGCAGTCTAAAATAGGGCATAGACTGGTATTAGAAGTATAAAATAATTTCCTTTAATTATTTCATGGATAATTAATTCACAAATGTTGCGGACAACTAGTTCTTAATGTCTGCAAAGTGTAACCAAGATGGCACCTGTCAGGGCCATAAGGAATATTCTTTTTTTTTGGGGGGGGGGGGAGGCAACAGTATGTTCCCATGAGATTTAAATGTTTTCTACTGGGGGAAATGAAAAGATGTCAGATATTGCCCACCAGCTTCAAAGTGAAGGGGGGACTGCCCTGTTTCTATGCCATTGGCCCATGTGGTGCTTAGTTGCATTATCTTTCACGTTTCTTTAGCTACTTATTTTAGCTACTTCTTTGGTAAATTACTAGTTTCTTTTAAACTTGTCCTCATGCCAAAATAATTGGGTGCTGGATCCATAATTCCTGCCCTGTCCACACCTTGCAACATGTTAAGGCATTACAGGCAACAAGATTACCCCTGTAAGGATAATCAGCATCACGTAAGTCAGTGTCAAATATGGTCGGATACAGGAATTTACAGGGTGTACACCCTGACCTCCCGGATGGGTGGCACTCATTGTAAAATTATTCACCATGTGGCCTGGAAATTCACATTTAATGCAGTTGTGCTATTTCATCCTCATCTTAGGTTTTTAGCATTTTGACACATGATGTATGGGCAGTCATGCATATGAGGATGACAATCATGTAAAGTGCATGTGACTGAAGCAAAAGGCATTCCGCTTTTTAATCCTTAAGTGGCAATCCTTTATTTTCTTCCAGTCTTTCACTATTCCCAAGCAACTTCGTCCTTCATCCACACAGTTAATGGTGAAGCAATTTTAGGACACTGGTGGCACTTCAACAATAGGGGATGGAAAGTAGGCCAGAGGGGTAGCATTCCAGCAGATGAGATGACATTCCCCTTTGGGCATGGGAGGCAGCCCATTCAGCCTCCTTAGACCTAATACCATCTCTCCCCTACAATATCTACTTCAGCCTCATTCAGCTCTGCATTTTCCCCTTTCCAACAAAGCAGAACAACCTTAGAATCCACTCGCCCTACTTTGATCATATGCTTTCCTTTGAACAGCACATGCAGATCTGGCACTAATATATCAATGTAGATTGAGATATCCATCATCTACATTGTACCACACATTTGTGCAATGTAGGCTGAGGTGGTTTAAGGTTAACTCAGCTCAATGCAGTACACATAAAACTCACTCTGCATCGTATGCATGTGTATACCAACTGCAGGGCTATGAAGACAATTGAATGCAAACAAAATTCAGCACAGCAATGTTTTGAGCTTTTGTGAAAAATTATAGTGCCACACCACACAATGCACACTTCACGTTTTACTTTTTTATATTTAACCTGCATGGCTGGGAGGCTATAATACTGGAAAGGACTTGGAACAATATAAAGAATACAATGAAAAAAACTAGGATCAAATATTTCCACTACAAGGGAGAATTATGCCATTCAGTTTGTTACCTGTGATGAAGGAAAAAGCCATTGAGCTATCGACAAATGGCAATTGAAAAACACCATGATTTTCATTTAAATATCCACATGTCAAGTATTTTGTGTGCTCAAATCAGAAAATGCACTTGATATATTTATATTTTTGTTCACTTATAGTATTCCCGTGCCATATCAACAAGGAACTGGTCTCCATTTGCAGCATACTTTCCAGGCATCCACATGTCAGGAGCTCTTGCATTGTAGAAAATATGGCACATAAGAAAAATCTTAGGGAGTGGTTTTATGCAAATTTTAATGCACTAAAATGAACGGAGAGTTGGGAAAACCCAGTTGTTGTGAGATTTATTAGTAGCACTTCAGTATATCAAGCCCCACGTTTACCTGGAGTTTTCATCCTTCAAACTGGCCGATGAACATATGAATAATTTCTTGTACTGTGCATGGCAGAGAGCTATTGTCCTTTTATAATGTGTAGAAAATGATGAGACATTCAAATATTTGCTTTAATGTTTGATTTATCCATTACGGTTGCTAGTATTCATCCACAAATTCACCAGTATTGTCGTGTTTTTCATCCTTGTGGAATGTGCCAGCCTTAGGTTGAAATTATTCATCCCATGTTCTCGATAAACACTTCGTTAATGCTTCCAGTATTTGTGAAATTTATTAATGAGGTTGAAATAAATGAAGAAACAATTCTAACTTTATTTCTCTGTTTATATCTGAAGAATCATATATTAATATCTGAACATTTTATCAATTCTATTTTTCTTCAAAATACATGCCTACAATTGTGACGCACACAACACTTCAAAAAACAAACCTGAGCCCTTGTAAGTTGCTGAATAGGATGGAGGTTTGGGTATTTCTGTATTTATTAATGAAGATTTGTATGCATGCATTCTTTGCCTGTAATCAGTGCTGAGATACTACTCAGTCATGATACTCAAACACTGTTAAGGGTTCAGTTCATGGGTGGATCCAGCCAGCCTGTTGCCATTCAGGTTGGGTTGTGTAAGATTTAATAAATATGATGCAAAATACCTGATTTGTATGGTTTAGGTGCAAGCTCTAGTTGAAAACAATACTTTTTTCTTGAAATAAAATATTCCGTTTTTCTGAAGAGCTGGAGTAAAGGATAGTTTTAATTCAAATTAGGCTATCTATGCTGGTGATGGCCCATTACCTTGCTCCAAATCCCTCCCGCATTAGCTGACAATTACTTGGGTTTAGCCAATGCCATGATGCTGCCCTTAAATGTGTCAGCTCAGCCAAATTTCTGGTTATGCTACAGCTTCACGTGTTTAAAAAAAAAGATTCATGGTATGAGTTTGTATTTCATGGATTCATGCATATTCATATATTGCTGCACTTATGTTATCATGCCATATAATCCTTCACATTGTGAGGATACACTGTGAACTTTATGCTTAGCTTCATGAAGATAAGAAAAGAAGACAATAATTTTCAGCCTGCCAGGAACATCTTCACTACAGGTCCATTAGGTTTTGTGATGGTATGCATTTGTCTCAAAGCCCATTCTATATTCACCTGAGAGTGAGACTATTGATACCTGCTAGAAAAACAAATGACAAGGATGAAAACATTGCAAACATGCACTTTATTTCCATCACAACCACCATCTGTGTTTGTAACATATTTATGAAAAGATGAAAGTCATCACCAAGGATGAAAACCTAAAACTTCTATTACCTGTGACTTTCCATGCAAAATGGTGAATTTTTTTTTTGTCACTGCTAAAGCACAACCACGCAAAAGCACAACCAAAACTTTGTACGACTTAAACCTCCAATTCCAACAGTGAATCTAAACATTGTTTATAGGTGTTGCACCTAGTTGATTATATAGTTCCATCTAGGCAACATTTCATAAAGACATAAAGACATAAAAGATCAGTGCAACTCTGAGCCACAAGGGCCCTTCTTGGTTGCACTCTGTACACTGAACCAGTTGCCCACCAAATCTGCCAATCAGCCCTCCCTGTAATACTGAAAAGCAAGCCCTCTATTCTTATAATGATTGTTTATGCTGTTTTTAAAGATGTTCAATGTTCTGCTACTGACGATGTTTTCTGGCAGCTGGTTCCAGTGTTCCACTACCCTGTTGGTGAAGAAAGTTTGCCTTAACCTTGTTCTGCTGTGGTTAATTTTAATTTTGAATTTATGACCTCTAATTGCATCATTTCTGTTAAATTCAAACATTTCCCCAAGGTATCCCCTCTCCAGACCATTGACAAATTTAAAGACCTCGATGAGATCTCCTCTCAGCCTTCTATATCTAAGTGAAAACATATTCAATTTCTTCAATCTTTCCTCATATGCCAGGTTGCTTATGCCATTAACCATTTTTGTAGCCCTCTTTTGTACTCTCTCTAAAAGCCAACAATCTTTTTCATAGCTAGGAGACCAAGCTTGGATGCAGTATTCCAAATGTGGCCTGACGTATGCACAGTAAAGCTTCCTGATCACTCCCTCACTTCTGTATGATACATTCCTATTTATTGCCCCGAGCATTCTCAGTGCCTTCTTCCTGGCTTCCTTGGTCTGTTCTGATGCCCCCAATTTTGTGTTTAGAATAACACCTAAATCCTTCTCCTGTTGAGTCACTGATAGCACTTGGCCACCCATCAAGTATGGAGCCTTCATATGCTGCTTACCTACATGCATGATTTTGCACTTATCAAAGTTAAATTTCATTTGCCATTCTTCGGACCACTTCACAAGTTCGTCTAAGTCTTTTTGCAGCGAGATATGCTCATCCTGACCTGTTATTGCCCTAAAGACCTTCAAATCATCTGCAAATTTCAAAACTTTACTGCTTAGGCCACTTTCAATGTTATTTACAAATATAATGAACAGTAATGGCCCTAGTACTGACCCCTGGGGGACTCCACTAAGAACATTTTGCCATGATGACTTTGTACCATTTAGCATCACTCTTTGCTGTCTATCTGAAAGCCACAACTCTATCCATTTTAAGATGCTACCTGCAATACCATGGGACTGAAGCTGTATCATTAACCGTTTATGGGGTACCTTGTCAAAGGCCTTACTAAAGTCAAGATATGCTACATCAACCTGATTTCCCTGATCAAATTGTTCTGTGGCGAAGTTCAAAAAGTCCAAGAGGTTTGTGAGACACGATCGTCCTTTTCTAAATCCATGTTGAGTATCTTGAATCAATCTGCTACCTTCCAGATAACTAACTATTCTATCCTTGATAATTGATTCGAGTACCTTGCAGACTAGGGATGTGAGACTTATTGGCCTATAGTTTTCAACTTTCCCTCTTTCTCCTTTCTTGAAAATAAGAACTACATTTGCCCTTTTCCAATCGGTTGGAATTTCATTATGTGAAACTGATCTACAAAATATTATACTAAGTGGAAATGCCAGTTCCTTTTCAGTTTCCCGCAACACCCTAGCATAAATATCATCAGGTCCTGCTGCCTTATTTGGCTTTATTTTCCTGATATGATTGTAAACAACATCACTACCAATGAAATCAACATCATTTGTCAGATCCCATGTATCTGAACTATGGTGTACGGTCGGCAGATTGGTCATATCTTCCAATGTAAACACTGATTTGAACTGCTTGCTCAGCTCCTCAACCATCTCACTATCCTCACCCAATGTAGTCCCGTTTACTTGCAGTGGACCAATTGTGTTAGAAACTTTACTCAGCTTGTAGAAACTAAAGAACTTTTTACTGTCCCCATTACAGTTTCTAGCTAAATCCAGTTCCTTTGCTCGCTTTGCTGCTCTGATTTTTTGCTTCACAATGTCTCTAGCTTTTCGATACGCCTTTAGATTAATGACATTTGAGGCTTCTTTAAAAACTCTAAATGCAGTTTTCTTAGCCCTAATTGCTTTTATCACGTCTGGTGTAAGCCATGCTGGCTTTCCTACCCTTCTTTTGCGTCTTTGCTTTTGGGGGACATGTCTAATCTGAGTTTCCTTTAAGTAAGATTTGAACTTTTCCTACATTTCACAGGCATTTAAATTGGAGAATTCTTCTTCCCATCTGATGGCACTTAAAGCCGCTCTCATGCCGTTAAAGTCTGCTTTGTTGAAATTTGGAACCTTTACCAAATTATCCTTGATAGTTTCCCCTACATGTGCCTTGAATCTAAGTATGTTATGGTCACTTTTTCCCAGAGTTTCGCCTACAGTCAAGTCTTGAACCAAGTCACTTAAATCCGAGAATACAAGGTCCAAGAATGAACCATGCCTGGTAGGTTCCGATACAAACTGGTGTAAGAACAGGTCCTCTTCAAGGCATTTCCTGAACATTTTGCATGATGGGGAGCCAACACCAGCATTTTCATAACCTTTTAGATTAAAGTCACCGAGAATAAGGCACTTCCTCTTAAAGGTTTCTACTGATTTCCTCACAAATCACCTTGTCAAGCTCCAGTTGCTGAGAATGTGGCAGGGTTCCTGATCGGTAGAAAGCTCCTATCCTAAGAGTATTGCTGTTGCCTTTTCCCACAGTGACATCAAGCCAAATGGACTCCACAGACACATTTTTATCCCCACCTGCTACTTTTTGAGAACTGAATAAGCTATTCACATAGAGCATTACACCACCCCCTTTCATTGCTGGACCCCTATTGCACGAAAACATATTGTATCCCTGGATCTCATAGTCCTGTAAGTTATCTCCAAAATATCCTTCACTGACCCATGCCTCCGTAATGCAAACAAAATCCGGTTCCTCCTCAGCAACATAACACTTGAACTCATCAAATTTGGAACGGATACTCTGAGCATTAAACATCATACACTTAACAAATGCTCCATAACCACCTTTGGCTTTTTCATATTGAGGAGTTCTTTTAGCACTAGAGTTCTTTTAGCATTTCAGCACTATAACTTGAACTGGCTGTAAATTTGTCTTACAAGGTGTTCTGGATGTTTTTTTTCGGAATATAATGTTTATGAACGTGATTCGGAAGATGCGACCAAGGCGATATATACGAATGTTAGCGTGTGTATCGACGCCGACGTCGATTTACAAAGAGTCCCCTGCGTGTAAATCAACGCAGATCTGCGTCGATATACACAGAGACCTCCACCCGTGTAAATCGACGTCCTCGTATGTTTACGCCAATGAGCAGCCGTGTGTAAATCTACGCCGGCGTCAATTTACACCAATACGTCCCTCTGTGTATATCAACGCACACCAGTGACGTCATAGATCATACGGATTTGAGGAAAAAAAACTGCCGGTTGTTTCCTGCGGCGCCAGACTGCTGGAACAAAGAAGAGAGGGTAAGGTGATGGGATTTTTAAGGATTTTAAGGGGGATAAAATCACTTTCAGGAATTGGTGAGGTGCTAGAGTCCTCTAGACACTGGGTGGCTTTGATTTGCATGGAGTACTCTAGACACTGGGTGGCTTTGATTTGCATGGAGCACTCTAGACACTGGGTGGCTTTGATTTGTGTGGGGTACTCTAGATGCTGGGTGGCTTTGATTTGCATGGTGTATCTCTAGACACTGGGTGGCTTTCATTTGCATCAAGTACTCTACATATAATTATCAGTATATGGTGTGTCACATGTGATTTTAATCAGTTGTGCTGCAGTATCTTAGATTGTTATTAAGACAACAATGCTGTTCCTTTTGTTGTTTTTTGCTCAAGTTGCTCAAATTCCACTGCCACAGGATTAAAAAGTTCCTTCTTGAAGCATAAGGGGCTATAAGCCACAAACCTGTGCCTATGAAGTCATCGATTGTATTGACCACTGTTGACTTAGGAATAATCATTTGTGGAGAAATTATGTGGTTGCCTTGTCTTAAGCTCATCAAAAAGTATCACTGAGAATCAAAACTTACCCTCATCAATATATTTGCCCCTATGTTCCTGAAGCAGGGTTGCATGCACCAATTTTTTTGGGTAACCTTGTTTTTTTGTGACATTTGATCAATTTATTCAGTATAACATGGGGAAGATTTTCCTCAGAAATTTTAGAATGCTGGACCAACATAGCTGGATATGTTGGTTTGTGGTGATTGTGGTTTTTCATTCAGAATATTGTTTTTTCTTGAAAATTTCCTTATGTGCTTGTATTTGAAGGTTGACTGACATCACTTGCAGGCTTCTGGCTTCAAAGCTGAAGCTACTACAATTATATGTAGTTCCAGCATTATAACCTTGAAGGTTGACACTTCAAAGTGACTTCCGAATCTACAGCCAGTGACTTCCAAATTTGCTCGGCAGGCCAGCCTGCTTGACATGCAGGCAGACCCACTTGCCATGCAGGCAGACCCACTTGCCATGCAGGTGGACCCACTTGTCATGCAGGCAGACCCACTTGCCATGTGGGCAAGCCTGCTGGCAGGTGCAGATGGACCTGCTTACCAGGCAGGCTGGCCCACTCGCAGGGCAGGCTGGCACACTTGAGCAGGCTGGCCCACTTGCTGTACAGGCAGACCATCTTGCAGTGCAGGCAAGCCTGCTTGCCTGCATGGCAAGTGGCCCACTCTCAGGGCAGGCTGGCCCACTTGCTGGGAAGGCAGACCCACTTGCTGTGTTGGTGGCTGCACTTGCCATGCAGGCAAGCCTGCTTACCATGCAGGTGGATCTGCTTACCAAGCAGGCTGCCCCACTCACACAGCAGGCAGACCTACTTATCATGCAGGCAGACCAGCTTGCAATGCAGGAAAGCCTGCTTGCTGTGCAGGCAGACCTGCTTACCAAGCAGGCTGGTCCACTTGCAGGGCAGGTTGGCCCACTTGCTGGGAAGGTGGACCCACTTGTTGTGCTGGTGGACCTGCTTGCTCGCATGGCAAGTGGGCATGGCAGGCCTGCATGGCAAGCAGCCCACTCACAGGGCAGGCTGGCCCACTCACAGGGTAGGCAGACCAGCTTCCTGTGCAGGTGGACCTGGTTACCATGAGGGCTGGCCCACTTGCAGGGTGGGCAAACCCACTTGCTGTACAGGTGGATCCACTTACTGTGTAGGCAAGCCTGCTTGCTCGCATGGCAAGTGAGCATGGCAGGCCTGCATGGCAAGCAGCCCACTTGCAGGGCAGGCAGACCTGTTTCCAGTGCAGGCAGGCTCGCCCACTTGCCATGCAGGTGGACCTGCTTACAAAGCAGGCTGGTTCACTTTCAGGGCAGGCTGGCTGGCCCACTTGTTGCTTAGGCCAGCATGCTTGTTGGTCAGGCTGGCCCATTTGCCATACAGGTGGGCCTGTTTGCCAAGCAGACTGGCCCACTCGCTGGGCACATTTCCTGACCCGCTTGCCAGGCTGGCACTCCTGCTAGACAGGTTGGATGCGACTATTCAGCTGGATCTCTTTATATATGTGAGGTGATTGTTATTCTGTTTGATTTTGAAATGGGTGAAAGTAGTGATAACTATTGTAACGTTCGAACCTTTCCTCCCTTTCCAGCTGGATTACTCCGTGAAGCAGCTGAGAAGATGTCGTTAAGTGCAGGTGACTGTTTCCATGCTTATGCAGATTTGAGTTCTCATATTCAGAGGCTAGACGATGAAACAAACTAAGTATTTTAAGCGTTCATCTCGCACTTTGGTAAAATTTCTAGAGACTCATCCTGTCCATTTTATTGCAAAGGCTGTATCAGAAAGTGCTGACAAAGGAGAAATTATCCGGGTCAAGCAATATCAAAGTGTACCTCGTCCGCCGCAGTACCTCGTCATCTCGCTGGTGCTTCATGTTCGAGCGTGGCATGGGCACGGGTCGCATGGTGCTGACTGGCGTGGCGCTGAAGGAACAGCTGTGGGTGCCAGTTCGCGGCCGTCCGGCCGTCCAGTACCAGCTGTACGCGCTGGTCGTGAACCGCGGCGGCTCGTTGAACGCCGGTCACTACTCCTGCGTGGCGCGGTTGTCTGACGCCACCGGCCCGGAGGCCGCGCCGTCCGTCTGGTGCCTCTTCGACAACTACGTGACACCACTGACGGCCGGCCACCTGGACACCTGGGGCGGCGGCGACGACGCTGGCTCGTCAACCGACGCGCTCTGCATGCTCTTCTACCGGCGGTGCGACGGCGACGCGACGCGGCGCGCCCGCCACCGTCGCGACATGAGCAACTACCGGTGTCGCTGCTGCTCGAGGTGCAGGACGACGACGGGACGTGTCGGCTGGGCGGTCTGCCAGCCGATGACGGCGACGACCGGCCGCCTCCGCTGACTGGCGGCGGCGGTGGTCAGAACGCTTCTACGCCAAACTTCGTGTGTTGACGCGGTCGGCCCTCTGCTGGGCGCAATCGCTCCTCGAATGGGAGACGTATCATAACCTCCACAGGTCGTAACCTCCACAGGTCACAACCTCCACAAATTCAACACATCGCAGCGGTCGTAACCTCCACAGGTCATAACCTCCACAAGTCCGCAGCGGTCATAACCTCCACAGGTCGTAACCTCCACAAGTCCGCAGCAGTCATAACCTCCACAGGTCGTAACCTCCACAACTCCGAAGCAGTCATAACCTCCACAGGTCATAACCTCCACAGATTCAAGAACTACATAACTTTATAGAAGCATCATTTCAGATAGCTATCGTTAGGTAGCAACACGGTCTAGGTATTATAGCGACGGATATTGAATGAATGTCATATGATTGAACGTTGAAGTATAGATAACAATATTTCTCACTAGATGGCGGGATGTGCCGTTGAATACGCTTTTTCTGTGTGCGCACATTGTTAACTTTTCAGACGTCGCCCCGTGGAAAGCTGATATGCGGCGCAGTGGCAGAAGCAGAGTACGAACACCCTGCTCAGACCTGTTTGTATCAGATTTGATGGCTACCTAAAATGTTGAATACCTTGTGATTCTCGCGCAATATTTGCATTGTCCGCCCTGAATATGCCGACTAGTACCCTGGTGACGCCATTGATCAGCTGTCATGGGAAGGAACGGAGAAAGCGCACCGTCTGTGGCGCGAAAATGGACGGGTCGAGTCGCGAACCAGTCACGGTGTCGCTGATGAAAAGTTATGGAATCCTAAGTGGGTGATTAGGGAGTGCACCGACTGGGAGTGATTCGGAGTTTGGTTTGGAAAATCGCTGACCGATTTTTTGGGGGTGAATATTGGATCAGGGGTCGTGGGCCACTTTAGAATTATCAGTTTTTGGAATTTTTTCCCCATTTTTTTTCTCCAAAAAATGTGATTTCTGCTCAGTCGGAGAAGTAGGATGATTTGGCGGTATTTTCTTACCTTCTGAGTGGTTGCGTTGCCCATTATAATACCATAAGCATGTAATTCAAGCCGGGGATGCGGAGTTCGCGTCTCGGAAACAACATTTTGCCATACCAAATATTGATATTAATATCCAAATATCCAAAAATACCGGCGGAGAAAGCCCGCATGTCGCATCTTTTGTGCAACTTTTGAAATTTTTTGTTGAAAACTTTTCTTTCAGATTAACAATTATATTCAAATTAAGTACGTAATTGTACTGGATGAATGTAGATCATTTAAAAGTACATATTTTCTTCATTTTTGATTATGGGATGCTCAGCTCCCGTGGCAACACATTTTGTCTAAATTGAAACTTCATCTTGAGTACAAACCTATCCGCTGTAGTGTTTCCGCTATAATTGTATGTTTTTGTGGGTGTTTTGCTACGAATCCGCTGGCAGCCGAATGTTTGTTGGACCAGAATTTCCTCCGATAAAGCACTTTCTTTCGATTAAAATCCGATGATTGTTCGCATAGCGAAACCGTCAGTGTCGCTGATGAAAATGTGCATTAACCTGCGAGAACGGGTTACCCATAGTTCATTATAGCCTTCTGCATCTTGTGAACTGGAGTTGCATTACGAGTTGGCTCTCTTTTACTCGCACGGTGTTGGAATTTTTTATGTCGCGATAGCGCTTGCTGGACGAAACAACTCCTTTTTGTAGGTAAGCGACCACCAGGCTAGACCACCGTTCCAAACCCTCAAGGAAAGAATTACTCATGTCTTACTCATCATGTACGATTGTATTTGCGTACATCTAAAGCACCTCTGCTTAATCAGTTAAACAGTGGTAAACTTCTACAGAATGCACCGACACTGTATATCTTGTTAAACTTTATGCGATGAAATGAAAAGCTCCGGGCTATTTTTGCATAGCATCATTTGATTTTGCGGTTGGAAATTGCAGCTGAATTTAAGATTTTTCCTGTCTTAATCTTCTCTTGTAGTTATGTTATCGGAACATACGTGTGTGGTTTGGTAGGAAATTGGCTAATTCCTTCTGTGTTTTCTAGCTCTTCCAAACAGCTACTGTTCCGTTAAGAAGAAGAATGGAAGATTCCAACCATCACATAATTGGTCGGTATGCGTTGTATCGCAAAGTGTGTGCAAGTTCTGTAGCAGCTGGCATGTGTTCGCAGACTTTATTTTGTTTCAACCGACCTCTGGCGACTCTATTCCCGTTCAAGAAATAAAACATCACAGCGTCCGATGCGCAGTCAATTATGCGAAAAATGCAGACTTCCGAAATCTGTTACTTCGAATTTGTGTCCATCAATTCCAACGACTTCCGAATGGCCATAGAGTACTCCCGAATGTAATGATAAGAAAATACATATTCATTAAATCATTCAAATAGATCTCAATCCCCCCCCCACCCCCCCACCCCAAAAAAAAAGAAGAAGAAGAAGATAACGGTGTGCATAATCGTGATATGCCATACCATTGATTAACATGACCTTCCAGCATGCTATGAAACGGGTCTGTCTAGGCCCAATGCGCCCTCATGTAGTATCCATCCCCGGCATGTGACATATAAAATGTCCGTTAAGCTTTAGATTATGATATCTTGCAAACGTAATAGAATCGGGCCCTTTCGATCGGCCAATCGAGCTAAAAACTCCATGACGTCTAACAGTGCATGACCAGATTCTAATTTTTGGAAAGCTGAATGTTTTCATACCCAGAAACAGAGATCACGGACCCAGCAGACAGCATTTATTTCCAACCTTCCCACCACTCCTGGGATCTCCGGCAGTGCACTGAACTGCACATTGTGTACTGATGAATGTACGGAACACTCGGAGGGACGGGGCAAGAACAGGAGAAAGCTACTCTATAGACGTCTCTGGGTTGAGCAACAGAGATGGGATAATATCGACTACTTTAGCAGTTCTATGCTAACGCCAGTGTCATAGAACGTCTTTTATGCGAGGGATTCGAAAACTGTTTGCTGGGCGCGAGATAGGCTGTGTTATGCAAGCCAGGGTTTTATGTTGTTAACTGTAAAGAACATGCCTAGGAAATCTATCGTCCCTCTTCTCCCAAAACAACTTTCGACTTCCCAATCACAGACAGGCCTAGAAAAAGGAAAAGATGAGACATTCGCCCCCCACTCCCCAGGTTGTGAGGGCCAATAAAGCGTTATATTATAAAGGTGGCAGGCCGATATCATGTGTATGGCGCAGGAATGATTGTGTCTGACCCCGTATTGGTAGGGATTTGTCACCTCTTCCCTGCTGAGTGTTTATTTTTGTTGTTGTTTCGACACTCATGTTCCCAAGCACCGAGTGTTGTACATGCACTGCGAGTCACCTGATGATCCCGGAAAGTGCGCCCGGCCGAATCAGTTTGTGTGAATGTGCTGCATTTCATTGGCTTCGCTTACTTTGACGTATACGCATGCCAATTGTGCGCACACTCAAGTCTACGTAAGCACGAACGCGCAAATGTAAGTGAGCGCAAATGTATGGGGGCCAAAGTTGCGTATATGAATATAGGTCAGGGCAAATGTACGTGAATATGCGGATATGTACATACACAGATGCAAGGGAACTTACCCATATTTGCATGCACAAGTGTACCTCGGAGTAGCTGTACGTAAGGAACCGTACGTTAGAGCACAGGCGTGCTCAGAATATTGTTAAAATGTAGTTGTATTAAGAAGACCAGTGTGTGGATTTATTACAATTACTAAAGTGGGGCCCGTTTAGGCCTGAATCTATGGGGTGGATCCCCCCATCTATTCCCTCCATCTCGAAATATATTGGCCACATCGAAACTGGACAGCTCAGGTTCGTCTAATATACACTTTAAGAATGTTGAAATGTCAACCTTCCCAGTGGAGAGCTCAGGAGGTAAAACGATTGGTGGATTGATAAAGGCTATTTGGGCTTGCGTGTAAATTTTACGTCGACAAAATTGTCAGCAAGGAACAAAGGATTTTTAATGGTGTAAAGCACTAGATGTCCATACATGCACATGCAAAACATCCAATGGTGCAGCCAGAAGCCTGAGGAAGGGAAGGTATCATTCGTTCCTTCCTGCTGATCTTCACAGTCAGTCCACAAACTTGGACGTAGCTAAGAGGGTGACTGGATCGGTCACTCCATTCTTGGGATTCTGCGGGTCCATGACACGGCCCGAGGGCCATGCTAGTGGCCCATTCGCACTCCTCTACGCTATTGTCTTGGAGGAGACAGAATGTTCAACATAACTTTTTTAGGTGTTGTTTGGTGCCTAAGAACGCCTCCAAGCCCTTGCAAATAATAACCCTTTGAGATGTCTACGATGTAAACAAGTGGTGGGGAAGGAGGTAGATTGGGACGCTGGGATCCCTCCCACACATCTATGATTATCTACAATTAGTTGTGAGAACATGAATAGGAAACAATTATTGAATCAGCAACACAACCCTGACATCGAAACTATTCCTTTTATAAGCAACTGTATTCGTGATCCATGCTTCTGCAACAGTATTTTGGCCAGTTGGCCAGCAGTTGGACTTCTCATATTCGCACCAAAAAAAAAAAAAAAACAATGAAATCAAAACATAAATAAACGCAAATGAAAACCTAGACGAGATCATTGTTTTCGAACAGTCTCTTGTCGAAACCCAGCGTATTCAGATACAATCGCTTCAGTCAATATGGAAGATGGCTCATAAAATGGTCATACAAGAGATATCGAACGAGAGCCATGCGGGGAGCAGCAGCATCGTGGAGGCGGCTGATAGCTTCAGAGTGTACTGACATTCGGTTTGGAACACATAGCAAATGTTCATCCGCAAATATACATGGCTTTGTATTATCGGGGATCGATATGGCATGTCCATTATGGCACCAACCCCGCCGGTCGGGTTCAGTGTGACCCGGCGAAGTAGCTGATGACTAGCGATTGCAATATAATCCCACAACTTGTGGTCGACCACGAGTCGCTAAAGTCACGGCACCAGCCTACCCCAAGGCTCCGTGCCGTCTGGCGCGAGCCGTTCCGTGCCGGCGGCACCTAGTTGTAGACGTGGTCAGCCAATACACTGACATGCACATA
>JAOTOL010000286.1:0-28274 GCA_034440575.1 Imbricaverruca yamaguchii | reverse complement strand
ACTGGACTACGCACGTTTTATATATGACAGCGCATGTGCAACAAGCAAACGCTCGCTGGATACTGTGCACCACTCGGCTCTCCGCATTGTGATAGGCGCTTTCTGCACTGCACCTTCTGCCAGCCTTCTGGCTGAAGCCCACGAGCCACCACTCCCGCTCCGCATGCTCGGGATGCGCTATGCCTGTAAGCTGAGCCAATTCCCTGGCCATCCCGCATATTCGCACGTGTTCTCCCGTCGACTCCTTGCATCATTCTGTCTCGGACGTACCATACGTGCCAACCCTTTCTGCATTCGCATACGCAGGGTCTTTGAGAACAGCGGGATTCGACTGAAGGGGATTATGTGGCTCGATCTGGTTCAAACGCCGCCATGGCAAGTGACTCCTCCTATAATAGATATGTCACTGTCCTCGGTTGGAATGGACCATGCTACACCACAGTGCCGACTGTAGTGTGCGCTAGAGCACATAGCCTCGTTCGAGGGATACATCCAAACTTACACAGATGGATCCAAGACTGACGCTGGTGTGGGCAGTGCATTTGTTACTGGGCCTCTATGAAGATCTTTTTTTTGCCTACCACCACATACACCTCAGAGTTCGTGGCGATCACAAAGGCCCTCAGTTTTATTGAAGTGGAGTAGGATGCCTCGCATGCCATTTTCACCGACTCACTGAGCAGTCTCTGGGCGCTAAAACAGTTTAACCTACCTGACACCATTTTACAGGACGTTTTACGCCGTCTCGGATCACTCGCTCAAGCTGGGAAGATTATTGTCCTCTGTTGAATTCCGAGCCATATCGGCATCGTGGGGAACGAGGCAGCGGATGCTGCTGCAAAGCGAGCAGCACAAGCCCCATATATGCGATCTATGCCGCTCCCCGCGAGGGCGTATGACCGATCTAGCATGACCTTTGTTTAAAAAATGGCAGTCTAGTTGGGACACACTGCAGGACAACAAACTGCGAACAATCAAACCATGTCTTGGGGGGTGGCCCTCGTCCTATCGTATGACGAGGTGGGACGAGGTCGTGCTCTGCCGCCTTAGGCTAGGGCACACCCACCCAACGCACCACTATTTGCTCTGTGGGGAGGACAGGCCAAATTATCCTCGATGCCACGCACCACTGTCAGTACGTCATATTCTGATATCCTGCCCCCTATTGGCCAATGCTCGAAGACACCTTCTTGGAGTCTTGCAGCCGCCGTCACTCCGCGAACTCCTGGGGGACCATTCACGCGCTGTAACTTCGGGACAGCTGTTTCGCTTTCTCTAGGATAAATTTAGAGCGATTTAAACACCTCACTGACATGTAGCACTATACGCTCGGAACCGTGACATGTCGCTCTAACTGATCTTCGCTTGCTCTTACTGTTTCGCTGTTTCACTGATGATACTCCCGTTTCACTGTTCCACTGATGATTTTTGCTTGCGCTTGCTCTTTCTGTTCCTCCGTTTCACTGATGTTACTTCCATTTCAATGTTTCACTAATGATGCTGGTTGCATTTCAATGTTTCACTAACGATGTTACGTTCGCTGCATGACCAACGCAGTCGACGCGCCCCTAAATTCCAATAACCAACAAACCTAGGTTAGCATACTCTTGCCGCCGAATGCTGGTGAAAAGCATTTCTTGAGCAAGGCATATTACACGCACACAGACTCTCGGAACTTTGCCGCATAAGTTCCCTATTGGCGTAAAGCTACTCGCACCAGAAGTATCCATGCGAAGTAATACATTGATGGCAAAAAGTGTCAACCGAAGAATACTTTCGAAGATGCTCATTTCCGGGCAGGCGGCCGCCACATCACCACTGCCCTAAGTTAGAAGATATATGTGGTCAGAGGTCGCCACAGGATCAGATGACCTGACCACTACGCCGCACTGACCACACACGTGTGTGGCGAGTAATGGTTGGGATATTGAGCCAGGATTCGCGCTTGGAATGGTGCCCGCCATCGCGAGGGTAGATTGCTGTTGAAGGTGCAACGTAAGGGCCGCCAGCCGGCGACGATAACTCACCCATGGACAGGCGAAAATACCTGACGTGGACCGACCGCTCAGTAGAACCAGCGCGGATAAGCTCACATAATTACATACACTATAAACAAAGACAGGCAGGTAGACAACATACAGACATGTAGACATGCACACTGGTAGGTAGATGGAAAGGCATTCAGGTACACTAACAGACAGACAGCAGAAAACAAACAGGTGGACGCTGTGGCACACCCAGATTATCGACATGTAGAGGCAAGAGGGCACACTTTTTCGAAGGACCCCTAGCTGCACGAGGGCTCCTAAAAAAGTATCGGACACGAGGAGTTAATTGACTCCCGAGGGGTAACACAAAAGGAACGCAGGCTGAGAGATGCAACTACGTGTGATAATGATGGCCCATACTTACGGAGAGCCCATAGCAACATGTAGGCCCACAACCATTGACCACCGACCTATGGGTTAGTCGGCGAATTGACTTCTAGACCACAGAAGGCGCTGTCTTCCAGAGGTAGTGAGAAGGGCCACTCTGGAAGGCTTTCTTCTACAACTAGGAAGCCAATAATCCCGGAGGGAGCTCGTCGCCTTATGGGGTCCGGACCCCGGAAGGGGCTCCGACGACCAATTTTCAGAAGTGGATACTTTTAGCAGTGTCCTGACACTGGAGAAGCACCGGTCCGACCGAGGCCCTCCGATCGTTGTAAGGGACCTGTCGTCGAAAGGGGTTCCGGCTGCCGGCAGGAAAGGCCCAAGATCGCCGAAGGGGATTCCAGCTGGCGGCAGGAGTGGCCCAAGATCGCCGGAGGGCTCCTCTGCCACCGGAACTAGCCTCTGACAGCCTGGGCTGACGGGCCCACGGGTATTGGAAAGAGCCATGGGGTTGTGAGAAGGGAGAGACACATGCTACCTGCGCCGCTCCCCTGTCTGCGCCTTTTGTCGGACAGCGAATCAAACAGACACTCACCCAGAGCTGACCGAGCCGGAGCGGATCGGACCAAGCATCCTTCGCGGTGGATGGAACCCCTGCAGTTGGCGAGGCGTCGACGTTCCGGGAACCGCCGCACTGCGCGCCCATTGTCTCGACATGACAAAGGCACTTGGACTGACTATACATGGGGTCATTCTCTGGCTGTGGCAGTTGGGCGGCGCAGCTCTTCACTTGCGTCCAGGGCCGGAGGTCAGAATCGTGCGCCTGCACGGGCCAAGCAGCGGCAGTGCATGACATGTGAAGTGTGGGCCACCACGGTTGCAGTGCCACCATCAACAGCAACTGCCAACCATACTGCCAGTGCATGTGAACAATGAAGTCCACCGCTGAGGAAGTTGGACGACAGCGACTCCGAACGCCATGGAGTGTCCACCAGCAGCTGTGCGCAGGCTCGATATTTGTGTGTAGCAACATGGCAGTAGCCTATGCAACGATGCCGTCAGGCATAGCAAGTTCAAACCCGAGTGAGGCCCACAACCACAGCCAGCTTTCGGTAGGTCTACAAAACAAGTGCCAGCATCAAGCAACGTGTTTAACCAGCAGAGGGAACAAGGTTACAAGTAACGTGTGTTTCTGCTTTGACTTAAAGTCAGTGCGATGGGATCAATTTTCAGTGATCGAAATTAAGATGTGGCTAGCTGCTCCAGGTTTCAGTAGCTCATGGCACTTTAAACGCCTTCAGAACCTAAGCAAATCTCGAAAGTGAGATTCCAGCGTGCCGTCTCGGTGGTTATTGGTTTTACGATACGTCAACCGTTGAGTCATGCAGCGTCGCCAATCTCCCACGCCAATTGGGATCCCGGAGTTGTATAAGCTTGGATCGTGACGGACACCATGGTCGTCATACAGTACTGCCTTGGCATCCCTTCGATACGGTTTTCAATTCCTCTCCCGAAGTGGATACTTGCCTTTCCTAGAATGTGGAGCTGATCTCCGTGTAATGCTGCGCTGAGCTTGCACGGCATGTGGTACTGAATGTCCCTTGCGTGCAGTTTGTGCATGCTCTGTGAGAGATATCGCCATACCGTGGGCTGCGACTCTGGAAGCTTCCTGGGGAGAGGAGAGGTACCGATCTCCGATGAGGTGCTGTATAGCCAGGTTGCGACTGTGCCGGGGTGGTGTTGACCTGGGTCGGAGTTTGCGGCACAAATTTAGAAACCATGCAAAAATTAGTCATGACTGGATAAAATGCAATTAAACGAGTGCAAATTTCCCAGCAAGGTTTCACGAATCACAACCAACCTACTAACCACTTGTCCTTCGAGAATGCCGAAATTCAATCTGCTAAAAGCCACCAGGACCTTATAATTACACGATCGACTCGCAGCTGGTTTTAATCACATTTTATGAAGTTGTCACAGAAGCTAACCGCATTTCCCCACCAACTACACACCTAATTAAGATTTTGTGTGCATCGTTTAAATGCCAACTTGTATTCCATCCAGCTCACCGATTCGAGACTTCCCAAAATGCACACGTGGCGTTGAACATGCAACTCCGGGCCATTTCTTCCTATATGGCCCCAAGCACCTAAACGCTGGACGATATTTGATCAATGGCATAACCACACCCACCCTACCTTACCTTATTCTACATAACCCACCTGGCATGACATTTTCAAGAAATGTATTGCAGCATCAAAACGATTTATTGATAAGTGGCTGTCATAGAGTGCAATCTTGTACTGCTGGGAACCTAAGCAGACGTACGATGGCCGCCATGTGTGGGTGGTAGCACGTGTATGAATGAGAGGTGGGTGCACACAGTGCACGAATGCTTTGCTTGTGTACGGGACGAAGGCCACTGTAGAGACACCTCGAATTGAACCTCGCTTTTGCACGAATCCCGTCACATTCCATGCAAGTAATGCTCTATCAATATTAAAACATGCATGCATGCATACATACATAGATGCATACATACATACATAGATGCATGCACACACACATACAAACATGCACACACACACATGCATATATGCATGCATACATATATACATACATATATACGTACATACATATATACGTACATACATACATAAATACATACCTACATGCGCATCTCTCCCTGCGTGCGTTGACCAGCTTACCTTCCGCTCCGGACTGCAGACCTTGATACCGTGCAGAGACACCGCCAACAGAACCGGCTTAGTTCCAGAGGTCGGTACCTGCCGAGAAGGTCATGTCAGCCGGCTTCACCAGTCCAGCCCAATCGAGGTCACGCCAGCTGTCTTCAGCAATCCATATCAGCCAGTCAAGGTCACGTCAGCCAGTCGAGGTTTTGTCAGCCAGTCGAGGGGATGTCAGCTGGCTCCTATGGACGGCTGCAGGCCAGGTCGAGTGACTCTTGCTAGGGAATGGAGGCCATCTCAGTTGACTTGGAGTAACAGAATGACTCAGTATATTGCAATATGCATTACCCTGATGATATTTGCTTTGCGAGCTATGCAATATTTTAGCTCGAGAAGTGACTCAGGTCGGGCTGTTGAGATTGACATCCAAACAAGTTTGAGCTTCAGAATGTTATATTAGTTATATCGATTTGGTTGATGCTTCAAAGTGCACAACACATAGCAATATCAACTCCTTTTCACACTGAGGTCGGCTTTCCAACTACCAAAGGCAAGCAATGGCGAGGTCTTCTGGTGGGCTTAATAACGGCCAAAAAGGTGTTGACATCAGCTGGCGTTAATTACTAAATTTTACCTCTTTTGACTGCAAGTGACCGAAGTGAATGTGATCACCAGGATTTCATGTATCTCTAGGTACATGAATACACCCCGTAAATAGCAGTCATTAGAACAGGCTAAATTTAGTGCCAAAAAAAAAAAAAACGAAAACTGTCAAGCGGATTACCTGATATGTGACTTCCTAGTATATTCATACTAGTATGTAAGTGCAGGCCTGACATAGATCTGGACTAAACAATTTTTCGTCACCTTCACCACTTAGCTACATAGTTTTGCTATGTAATTAAGGTCAATTATGATTATTACATTATTGTCAATTACATACGCAACATAGTTACGATCGTCATAGTCATGGCCAATTATATAGTCAATTATGGAAAGTCATGCATGATGCATTCAAACCTTGCTGCAATTGCGTTAATTGCGGGCCATTTAGATCAAATCACACCACCCAAGTCGATTTTATTCTGCAAATACTTCAATTGTATGCGGAATTATCTCTCACTTTCCTGGGCCCCAATATCCCTTCCCCTTCAGGTTATCCCGGCACTCATTTTGCTGTGGAATTTCTGCCACTCAATCCCCCATCTAGGTTTACTTAACTTCCTAACAGAGCGCAAATGTTTCCCACCTTACCCTACCATCTTCTTTTCTCCACCACCTTCCATCATGACAAAGCGGTCATTCCTCACCACTCGTGCTGCCATCTATTGTACACAATTGTAGCGAACACTAGCGACATCTGTACTAAACCCATGCGATGTAGCCACATGAGGCGGCACCTAGTTCATAGTTAACTGGTTTATGGTGGCACCACAAACAGCTAAAAGGGCCAACGACAGGTGCCGTTAGCTAAAAGAGCCGACACAAATCGACGCCATACTCGAGATGGAGCACCAGCGTGCCATTCGCAGCGCTCGGGCACGCTGACTGGCTGAGGGCGCTTGATTTGATGCGACTATGACAAACATAAACGTAATATATACAAATTGAACCTTTTCGATGAGTGAAATAAAAATGTTCGAAATTTTAATGCATGAACGATTGGTAAATATTTACAACTTTGTCCGCCAGATGACAGCACAGTTTTCCCCACGAACTTCGTTTCGTCGCTGGCGAAGGGTGAATCTTCGTCATGGGACTTTTCACAATCGTAGAAGCAGAATTTCACGGGAAAGCCGTGCTTCGCAGAAAGACAGCAACTGCATAGTTAAGGTGTGCTCGACGTCGGCCCCCAGTAAAATATTACAATCAACACACGCGCTGGAGGTGGGAGGTGCGAAATCCGCCCACCCCTTCGGTTTTTCGTAAATAACTCCGATTTCATATGTCGGTTGGTTGGTTGTTTGAGCTTAGGGGCTCATTGACTGGTCACGCAGCGCCCATATTTTACAGGTCGATATACATCATTTTTGGAGTACCTACCGATAAATGTCCGGTGCGTCGCTTAAAATAAGATAAAAAAACGAACATCGCGCGAACATTTTTCGAGTTAGAGGTCGTCAAGTCAACACATTTTGTAGCGCCAGACCACAAAAATCGGCGCTGGTACGCTTCCCGTATATCGGCATATATATATATATATATATATATATATATATATATATATATATATATATATATATATATATATATATATACAGTGGAAGCTCCTCATGCCCTTCACAAGTTTTGCTGAAGCGAAACGCTGTGAAAGCATTGTCGCTGTCTTCTCGATGTCCGTCTGAGAGACGTAGATGAATTAGATCCCTGTGGGACGAAATTTTCATCAGCTCCCTTACAAGTATTTGTCATCCCAATCGCACAATCTTCGATCTTTTCAGCATTTCACATATGCAATATTATTACGAGTATCTGGAACACGGGTAAGAAATGCGCTACTTTCACTCGCCCTTTTGACGGGTGTTATAGTAAACGGACTATTTATTTGTTTATAAAGACCAGTTGTTGATCCTGGCTAACCAGTGAAGGCTTAGGTATATTGAGCTGATGTGCCCTGAATACCAAAAATCCCGCGAAAATGAGATTCTGACAGAAAATTGCGAAAAATGGCGGTAGGTGGTGCTAATAAAAATGATTTTTGCAATTAGGAACTATACCTGATATGTGTGTCGAGCAGAAGTTAAACATAGCTTCCGGGGTAAATATCTGGCCTCCGTCTGGCCGCTGAATGCTTGCCCTCGCCGTCAGGGGTTTCACGGTCCCACCTACGACGTCGCACGGACCTTTTCCATGGCAGGTGGCAAAATAATGCAACTTGCAGTCAACGTTGAAGTCCTGTTTGTGCAGGCACAGCGGCTTCAGCGGTATCTTGTGTCAAGCTCTGGGACCGACTATGCTGAGTACCCGTCAGCAACACTTCCGCCGCCAAGGAAGGTTTGGTGCCCTTTTGGAGCTGACCATGGGCCCTTTTGGTGAGATGACCCCCTGGCAGAGTTCCTGGTTACGTGCCTGCTCACAGACCGCTGCGTATATGGTCTACATTCAGAAGAATTAGTGACAGGCTACGCAAAAGCGTATGTATATCTTAGAAAGACAGCGAATCATAACCTCCACAGTTCATAACCTCCACAGGTCACAACCTCCACAAATTCAACACTTCGCAGCGGTCGTAACCTCCACAGGTCATAACCTCCACAGGTCACAACATCCACAAGTCCGCAGCGGTCATAACCTCCACAGGTCGTAACCTCCACAAGTTCGCAGCGGTCATAACCTCCACAGGTCATAACCTCCACAGGTCGTAATCCCCACAGGTTGCAACCTCCACAAGTACGAAGTGGTCGTAACCTCCACAACTCAGCAGCGGTCATAACCTCCACAGGTTGCAACCTCCACAGATTCAAGAACTTTTTTAATTTTCTAGAAGCATCACTTCAGATAGCTCTCGCTAGGTAGCAAAACGGTCTGCGTATTACACTAATGAGATTTAATGCTGAATCATAGGTAACAATATTTCTCGCCAGATGGCAGGATGATACAATTGAGTACGTGATCTTTGCGTGCATCTGTCCTATTGTTCGAGAGCTTGGTAGCCCGCGCATCGACGCGTGGGAAAGTAATGCGTTGCGCAGTGGCCGATGATCGTAATAACATTCACACGATTTTCGCCTGCAATGCGTCGACGCGTGGGAAAATAATGCGACACGCAGTGGCGGACGATGGCAAGACATTTGCATGTTATCCGTCTGCAAAATGCTATGCAATGACCAGGCCATGAAATGCAATGATGCCTTTTCATGGCCTGGTCAGGCGTAGGAACGTCCCCAAAAGTGAGTGGGCCAGGGTGAACAGCAGGGACGCATCAAGGAATTTCGCAAAGTACCATGGTTGAGCACTTTTGGGTTGATAATCCGATAATTTTAATTGTAAACACACAACTTTTACCACTAAGATGGGGACCGCTAAAGAACATCCGTTGTTCACCGATGTTCATGGGGAGAGAGAATAGAACATCAGTCCAAATTATCCCGTAAACGAACATTTTGAAATGGCCAAAAGCTGCAGGGGGTCATTATGAGTTCACCGATTTATGCTTTTGCACAATTCAGATTGTTGTTCATTGCGTTGAGTTTTTCCCCTTAGACATTCTTCACACGTTCATATTTTCATGGCAAGTTACTTGAATGTGAAGGTGAGAAAGGGTTTGATTTTATTAAGATTGCCAGATATAGCCATACTTAGTACTTATTGTCCCACAGACGTTTCTAAGGCAGTGATCACCTTACAAGTTTGCACTGGCTGCTAGTAAGAACGAAGCCTACTTGCTGGCCGATAAAGAAATTATCATGATTATTGTTGGAGAGGATGAGAAAGGGAAAGACGGGTGATCGCTGGTTGAAGATGCCTTGATCCGGTTTGTGGGAGGCCATGATTGGCAAGCTGACAGAATGGGGAAAAGAAAAGCGCTCTAAATAATAGCACATGGTATTGTGTTCGTCCTCAGGGCCTCATCAGTCACCTCAAACATTTGTGTAGTGCACATCGTGCACTTTATAATATTTGCCACTTGAAAGGAAAAGCTACAACTGCATCACGTAACACCCGGCTGAAACGGAATGAAAGCGCATATGTTGAGGACCAACAAAGTAGTGCAAAATAGCTGATAGGTGACAACACACGACACCTCATAAAGTCATAACGTGTTCAGACTTATGGCCGCAAGGGTCCATCCTGAATTCACTTCCATGACTAGCTCTCTCCTTCACAAGTTTTCTGGTGGCTAAGAAATCCGGATAACCGCTTAGCTTTGACGCACCTCATTTCTGATTAAATAATAACGCTTCCAGATTGGGTACCGAACTGAGACTCCAGTTAGGTGTTCTTTTTAACCTTTCCGATTTTCTTTGTCTTCGGATGTGTTTTAAGGCACCAGCAATTTCTTGCTTGGGGCTCGACACGTGTTTGCGATACCGGCTTTATAAACAAAAGTAAAGCTTTATTACTTATTTTTGTGTACCGACGATAATTTGTAAGCATCGGTGCGTTTTCGTAGGCCCCGCAGTGTTCATTTAGTGCACTGTCTTTTCATTCCTTTTCTAGGACCATGTCGATTTTTTAGGGACTTAGCCTGATTTTGAGGCCCCATGCTGTATCAAACCCCGCTGTGCTTTTAGGGACCGTTGTGTCTTGATTTTGAGCTCCAGTGTGTATACTTAGAGCAGCAGAATGTCTTAAGGCAATGCCGCTTTTTTCCAAACTCGGAAAGCTTTGAAGCGCTCGGTGCATTTTCGTCCTCCAGTTATGCACTTTGAGTCCCACCGTGTTTTTTCCTCATGTTTGTGGGACTTCAGCACAATATTAGGGGCCCGGTATAATTTCTTTGGATCCGGTCTCGACGTTTCTGGCCCAGTCGCGTGGTTCCGGGAGAATCCGACGTCAGTTTTCAGGGCTTGACAGTTTTCAGTGAGTGATTCTGAATTATGTAAAGTCCCAGCCAAGGCCATATTTTTCAGGCCCTCGGCGACATTTCTGTATTTTTATGTCCCGCCGGGATTTGTCGAGCTCCGGAATGTTTTTCGGTGTCGTATGCGATTTGTTAAGGCATCTCGTAGTATGTTTGGACTAAAGGGTTATTTTTCTGGTCGGAACATTTATTTTTCGGTACCTCCCTTTATCTTTTAGAGTTCTGGCTTGATTCTTGTCGGGTTGCGTTGCGACTTTGGGACCACGCTGTGCTTATTTTGGGACATCAACACCAATTTTTGTGAACCCCGAGGGAATTATTGATGCCTCGGCTAGAACTTACGCAACTACCGACGGGAATTTTGGGTCACATGCGCGACATTTGGGGGTGGGTGTGTTGGCGCCAGTTCACAGGTCGCGTTGTGCTAATCCGACCCCAGGCCCAGACTAATTTTAGCGTTCCCCTGCGCAAATTTTAGAACCTGAAGCAAGTTTTTTGGTGTCCGCTGTATTTATTTCAAACCCTTAATTATGGGGGCACGACGCCAATGTACCTTGCCCTAGAACCTTTTTTGTGGACCCCGGCGCGATTATTGGGTTCTTCGGAGCCCGCCTTGCTAGGACGGAGGGATATTTTCCTCTTTAGCATGCCACTGCGGCTGCTCAACCAGTTTTTTTTTCCAGCGGATGGCACCATTCAGAGTAGAAAGGCCCTCAGGATAATTTCCTTTCGTGACCTCTTCTGAATTGCCCGGTGCTCGGGTGAACCCGATATAATCCCTTTGTGATTTATTGGGGTCGACTTCTATTTTTGTAAGCCTCCTGCGCGATATTTGTGAGCCCCGGTGCGATTCTTCGGGCTCCTGGTGCATTTTTTTCCGTGCTCCAACGCAATTCGTTCCGGGGCCCGACATCTGTTTGGGATCTTTGACGCAATTTTTGTGGCATTCCAGCACTTGAACTTGATGTAGTAAGGTGTAGACTTCATGATTGCTACCAAAATACATTATGGAAATAAGTATTTTATGGGCTACACCCAAGGTTAGTCATACTTAGTAGCGTGCCGTCTATTGGCTTCGGGGTGATGTAATGCGGAGATGTGTTGAGGTTCGCATGATGTTACATAGTTCGTTCGATGGTACCTCTGGGTGACCGTGTTCAAATGAAGTATGCTCATTTACGTCCGATGTCACCGCTAGGTCGTCACTCTGACCTTAGATGAACCCTCTATAACCTACCACTTCTTCGACTTCAGATGCCCGCTCTTCTACTTTAGACAGCCGCGAGTCACGATGCTGCCCCGAATAGCAAGATTGAATCACTGAATGAAATAGTGCATAGTATGAAATTAACTTTTTAAGAATTGCATTCTATTTTGGCCAGGTGCAGACCCAGACATTGTCAAACGGCGGACATGTCCGAAGGACACCACTTCGAAAATGCAGAAAGAGAGAGAGAGAGAGAGAGAGAGAGAGAGAGAGAGAGAGAGAGAGAGAGAGATAGAGAGAGAGAGAGATACAGAGAGAGAGACAGAGATGCAGAGAGGCTTAGATACAAATATGTATGCAGAGATACAGATGCGCAGAGATCAAGAGATACATAGATCAAGGGATACAGAGATCGAGAGATACAGAGGATCAGAGATGCAGAGATCAAGAGATATAGAGATCAAGAGATACAAAGATCAAGAGATGAAAAGAGTGATGGAGAAGGGAGAGAGGGAGAGGAATATATGGATATAGATATCAATGTATGTATGCATATATATATATATATATATATATATATATATATATATATATATATATATATATATATATATATATATATATATGTAAAAAAAAAAAAAAAAAAAAAAAAAGATGAAGACATGGACCTGTATTTAGATATAGATATATAGATTAGGTATATGCCGCGCCTTCAGTTGTTCTTGTGCCTTGTGTTCGCCGACGTTAAATTCACGATAGTTTTGCAGGACTCGCAAGCGTTTGTTTCAGCGCTGGACGCCCGGCAGCCATCCCAGAGACTCGTGTTTCGCGACGTCACCCCTCGCCGAAGAGCGGATAGCTAGTGATCATAGTGACTTCTAGTGATCAAGCCACCTCCTGCCACAAACACACAAATGCACATACACACAAATATACACACACACATACATACACACATACCTACACACACACATACACACACACATTTACACTCACGCTGCATATTACTAGGTGCCGAGCTCGGCTGTGGCTCAGTCACCTATTGGTCCGTTAACAGCAGAGCTGGGGCAGGCTGTCATCTAGTCTGTTGCGACGGCACAAAATATGCTGCTTATCCCCTGGTTCTCTAGATCTACCAGGAGACATAAATAAGTCAGAGCGTCCCTCCTCGATCCTCCGCAATATTCATGACCACCTAGTGTTTTTTCTTCAGTAATACCTTCACAAATGACACATCTCTATGTTTGTTGATTGAGGAAGAGAATACCAGAGGTAATTGTGAGCCGATATGGAGTACTCTCATTTACTTTGTACCGATTCAGTGCTCCATTAGAAATTGCAAGATCGCCATTAGTTAGCCGTTTCTAGATCAGCTCTGCTTTAGAAGCAGGCTGGCCGTTCAGATCGCGGCCAGCTCGCCTCTTCGGGGAAATCCGAGCCGGGCTGCGGCGTCGAGCGCCCAGCCACGCAGGCTGGGAATCGGACGACTGCAGTGGCGGACACAGTTGTTGAACTATTCATCATTTTGTCAACATGTACAGTATCTTCAGATCTATATGCTGTTGTGCTGTTGGCGCATCATCTTTTCCCTGTCAGTCATGTGGAGGTATCCTTGGAGATCAAGCTGAAGACGCCCCTGGGAACTTGCACATGTCACTGGATACGGCGAGGGTGAGGCACTATATCGTGCGTCGTCTGGGGGAGGGGAGGGGTAGTTGATGCGTGGCCTTCCAACGCAGGCTTGGGACTGGGGGCTACTGGGAACTGACACCAGCGGACGGTCTGGCTTATTCAATGGCCGACGTGGTTGACTGGTTTAAGGTCGATACACATATGCATAGTGCAAGGTGTTGAACGATATGTCAAATGTATGGCTTTTTAACCTTGAAATCATTCTGCTCGCATGCAGCATCCAGCTAGGAGTGTGTGTGTGTAAGTGAATTATAACAGCCTGCCACTGTGTGGTGATTTCGGCTGTTTACGACTTTGAAGTCGGTTGGAGGTGGTGGTCCGGACGGTGCCTGGCAGTAGTTGGTGGAGGGGGTTGTGGGTCATCGCCTCTGGTATTAACATTGCAAACATACATGGTCATACACTGTTAGTTGTCTCTTACATTCTTTTTTTGTCTTTTATCTAGTTCTTTGTTGTTGTTGTTTTTTTCGGTTCTTTTTGTACTTTTTTACCTTTCTTTTTGTTTGTTTGTTTTTGTTTTTGTTTTTGTTTTGTTTTTTTTTTCTGTTTTTTTCCAATTCCTTTTTACGTTTGTTTGAGGTTTTGATGTCGGTCTCGCACCAGCTTCTTTCGATAAAAAAAAACACATGTCATGGGCAGAGTTGGGAGAGACTGGGTTCAGAAGTTGTTCGGATGTTTGTTCCTATGCTGTCTAGTGTCGAGTAGGTTTATTACGTGTTCTGGTTTTCATGGGTGTTGTGGTTGGTTTGTTCGTGGATGTAGTGCTTGGTTTGTTGGTTGCTCGTGTTGTCGGTGCTTGGGTGGTTTGTAGAGTGGTTCCTGCGCTATCTGAGCTAACGTCTTCTTCCTCTGAGTCTGTGGGTGGTATGTGGTGAATGGGGAGTCTGAAAAACTCCCCCTTGCGTGCTTGGGGTGGTTCTGGGAGGAGTGATAGGCATGGTGGTTTGTATGCTTCGCGGTGTGGTAAGAGGGGCCTGTGCTTCTGCCGTAAGTTTTGTTGTGGGTTCTGGCCGAATGACAATTGTAGGGTCCGTCTGGGTTTCCTGAGGGGTGGCTGTAGGGTGAGTGTGTGTCTGCGTGGGCCGGGCGGTGAGCATCGGGTACTGCTCGTCACCCCACTCCCGTGCCCGCGACGGGGCCACGCCCTCGATGTGGATGAGTCGGAGGATGACCTTCTCCTTCCTCCACCGAGGGCAAGCCCCGTCCCGGGAGGAGTGGTTCCCGCCGCAGCCCACGCATTTCCTAACCTCACTAGTGCACTCGATAGTGTAGTGTGGTTCGGCACAGAGGCCACATGTGGGGTTTGTGTGTTTGCAGCCCCCACCCCGTCGTGTGGCCATATCCTTGACAAAAGGAACAGCGACGAGGGAGGGGTGCACGTGATGTTACTTTGTATGTGATGTAACCAGCTGTGACATGTGCGGGTTGTTGTTTGGATGTGAAAGTCAGGATGAGAATGTGAGTGTTTGGTTTGTTTGTGGGGGAGGGGGCCGGTACACCGAGGAGATCCCCTGGCTCGCAAACCTGCGAGCCAGTCTCTCCTCAGGCATCCATTCCAACTCCCATGCGTGTATTATCCCCTGAGATGTGTTGCGGTGTGTGTCTGGTGTTATGGTGACCTGTGTGTTTAAGAGGTGTGCGTACGTGGTGTCGCAGGCCTAAATCAAGACGTCCCCAGATTTTAGATGGCGTGCGTGTAGGGGAGCTTGTGTCCGACGGGTGACCTCAGTTTCCACCTCCCAAGGGTCGAGGCTGGTCATGGGCCGACCATCGACCCAGCTAGGAGAACATGTAAGCCAATTAATAAAATCAGTTACTCAGTTTGCATGGGCCGGGGTAATTCGAATGTCTACCTTAAACAGCGCAGAGTCGCATTTGTTGTCCCATGAAAACGTTTGTCATACGTTAATAACTTCGAATTCAGCGCGGGCTATCCTGCCCCCCACCACCAAAGGATTTTAGAAATTGGAACACGGGGACGAGCAGCTTAGGGGTAAGTTGCTCGTCTCACAATAGAAAGATTGTGGGTTCGAGTCTCACCTGTCGCTTCTCTTCGCCCGCGACCAATCGGCGTGAGAGATTGGCGTCGCTACATGACTCAACGGTCGATGTGTCGTAAAAACCAATGACCAACCGACTAGCAATGGGAACGGATTTAGGTTAGATTTACGGTGAAAACAGAAACGTGACTCATATCCGTGTCGCGTTAGACAAAAACAAAGTATTTTAATCTACTTCCCTGTGGGCAATGAAAATGCTTCGAGGGAAGGTGAAGTTCAAGTGATGCTGGGGCTGGTGCGAAATCACCAATTATTTCGTGCTACCGTCGGCAACAGGCATAGCAATGCACACGTTAGTTCGTATTGAGAGCGTAATTCGAAGTTGTTCGAGCATGATAATTTGAATGGTTCCCCCATAATCAGAAAAACTAGAACAATTAGGTATATTTAAACATTGAATTCCATCTTATTAACCACAAATACACCAAGGATGGATGCCTTCAAGCTGTAGTGATCGGTTAGGATGTAAGATGGTATCAGTACTACTTATTGTATTTTGAAGTTTAATGAGGTGAAAGACATCATCATTGTAGATACTGTGATGCCAGTATGGGAAACTGCCTCTCCAGCTTGTAAGTTGGGATGGCAGGGGTCCATCAACTTCCAAATACATGCTTGTTGGTAAAAATGTTTCAAACATACCCGATGTCTACAACAAAGCGGCCGAAGTCTGGCTGATTTTTGGATGTGTGGGCGTACTTTGGCATAACATCTACTGTGCATATCTGGTGACTTCGTGTGATAAGCTCATGTTCCTCTGTCTCGCTACAGTCTTCATAACAATGGATGGGCCTGAGGTGAAGCAAACCTTAATGACGTCATTGTTGCAATCATTTGATAGGGGAAACCTGGCCTAGTTCATACAATTTGAACGAAACTCAATATAACTCATCACTTTGGAGGGGTAGCGAGGAGATTGCTGCACCTACGCCGAGCCTAAACCTGGTATCATCACGATATTTTGTTTTCGTGGCGTCCTCTGGGCTTTCCACCAGAGAGGAAATCATGGCGCAACTATCGGTTCATCAACTTACCCCGCAATAGGGTTAAATTGTGGCTGATGATGGGTAAAGGTGATATAATGTAGGTTAAGCAAACTATGTTATGAATATAGATGGTACTAGTTTGCTCCTTTTGAAAGGTTCATATTTCACGCTTACAGTAACAATACTGATGTGAGTCTTGACTGACCATAGCTAATGGTTTATGCCATTTATGGAATGCTCAAACGTTCATTCCATAGATATCTTGATACAGTTTTAGCAGACGCCTTAATAAAAGTAGGCAATTGTATGGTTATTTTGTTCCATTTGCAATCCATAAAACGTTGGAACAGGCTGTATGTTAAGCACGAATTTAAACACATTTCACAGTCGCAAAGTTGAGAGAACATGGTAATGAGCTGACACTTAAAAAGTTAGCAAGTGGGCGACAGATTATAAAATTAGGGCAAAGCAAAGGCACTTTCGGTCCAAAAATGTGTCACATCTTTACCATTCTGTAGTCTCGGGTCAAAAGTACTTGGGCTTGATTTTTCCGTGAGAAGAGGGTGTCAGTAGGAACATGTGCAACAGTAGCCATGGCAACCGGCTTCATGCTTTTGGAGAAAATGCTGTTGTATTAGACATCTCGTGTATCAACTAGACCCGGTCTCCATACTCCTATTTTTCACGGCTATTTAATGTGTTTGCATGGCAACCTCGCAAGCTGTTACCTGGACTGTGCCATTTGGATCCTCTGACATCAGTACTTACATAATCATAGGCATCATATTTGCTCACAAAACGCTGCAGAAAGGACATTGCAAAATATTGTGATAAAAGATAAAACCGGCTGGGTGTAGGGCTCGGTGTTACGGAGACTGGGCCGGTATCTTGTAGTTAGATTGAGGGAGCCATTCATCTCAAAACAGAGCCGCTGGGTATAACTCTAAAAAATATCTCCAGACACTACAACGGCGATAGTGCTCAAACAAACCTTGCTGGGCTCCATACCAATCGCGCCGCGGCCTAAGAAAATCGTATCAGAGTCCACAAAATCGTTGGACTCCATCCTCCCGAGAAAAAAAATCGCGATGGATCTTGATAAAGTGTACCGTGGTCTGAAAGCTTCCACATGGTTCCGGAATAGTCCAGTTTACATTAAAAAAACAAGGGACCTTCAAAATATCGAATAGAGTTTTAAAAAAATTGCATTGAGGCTTACGAATCGATGCATCTGACCAAAAATCGCGCCGACTGAGGGCTTAAGGCTCAGGGCCCTCCAATGTTGGTTTCATTGCTGAACGTGTGGCGTAACATCTGCTGGTGTGCATCTACCAACGAAAACATGACCCGTGTTCAACTGAGGAACTAGGGGTCATTGAAGTAAAGTTTAGGGCAGATCACTTGAGGTTTCATAGACGTTTATAAGCTACGTTCTTGTCGATTATCAGTCGTGTGGTGCATATTTTGCGAAAGGGATGACACGTACTATCACGCCGCAAGGTATTAATGTCCTCCTCGCCCTCAATCTTTTGGGACAGTACATTCAAAAGTTACATTGTTTCACTACATTACCGACGTTTTGTGCTTCAGACCTGATCACCATATTTCAGCAATTGAATATCAAATCCGAAATGTTGGTAATTTCTTGAAATAATAGTCATTCATGTTAAGAACCTTTTCATGGCTATGAAGACATTGCAAGTTGTATATTCCTCCCATCTATGCCTAGATTGTACTCCAATACGAATGAAAGTGTTTACACACTTTTGGTGCCTCAAAATTTGATTCCTAATCTATGATGACATTTCGTTTGTTATTGCCCCCCCTGCTTCGGAATCAGGGATTAACTATTGGTGTGCTGCATGGGTGTAACGATTGAGGGGGCTGGAGAGGGGACATGTCCCTCAATTTCTGAGAAGTGACGATTTGCCCCCTCAATTTTGCCGTGTCCCCCCAGCCTCAGCTACCTGAGCATCATCTCTGGAAAATTCTTCTTAGTCATTTATGAAGTGAAAATATGTATGTCAGAGAATCACCAACAATACTAAAAGCCGACCTAGGCAATCAACGAGCTTCACAGGCTATCTGTAGTTGCAAAATATCCGAAGTATAAATCAGGAAACGGTTTTTTTACTTCCAGCCAATTCTAGAAGACCATGAACCTTGATCATCTTCTGTTTTCACTTGGGTAGAAAATTATGCTCTGCTAGGCAACACATTTGCATTATCGCAGGGCTTTATACGTCTTAGGTTGCATTCACCTGCTCATATATTGATATATCTTGAACAAATGTGACTCTAGGTGTTCTTGGGTACCTTCGAGACTATTGAGGGAAGTCATGGGGAGCCGTAAGCACGTATGTCTAGTTAATGTCGTATTCGTATTCGTATTCAGTGACGAGTTCGTCATAGGCGTATTTGTAATGGCATCGGTATTCCGCGACGGTTTTAAGATCGTTGGAATCAAGTGTCACGAATGCTTCTGCCTGTACTGAACACGCCGGAAGGAACTACATAGGTCTCACAATATAACTTTAACGGTCAAGGTTCAACGCAAACTGGTTTCTTCGGTCGTCTCCAATTTGTTTCACCCACACCTGCCCACATCTGGTATCAAGCAATAGCCTGTGGTGAACCGTCGTGCAACATTTCAAATCGGCACATGTCAAGGCCAAACTTCTAGGTCAAATGTTAGCTTGATTTATTAAATGGTGACATTGAAGTCATATTGACCGAATGGGAGAATCGGTTGCATTCGCCTCAATTTGCATCAAATGAGGATCATTCAATGTGGCTTTCCATGGAGTATCAGAAAGCTAAGCTATCTATTTTTCAAGAGAAAAGGCCAAGCTGATCCTTCGATCGCCTATTTTCTTCTTTTTCTCTCAAACCAATCCAAACCTGACATCAGGCAATAATCAGTGGTGAACACTCGAGTAACATTTCAAGCCGGGACAGGTCAAGATCAAAGGTTTGATTCAGTTCTTCGATGTCTTCGCGTTTCGTCGCTATTGCTTTAATTTGCAGAAAATGAATGTCATTCGTATTGTGTCACTCGTGTTGTCTTGTTGTGCATTATCAGAAAGTTTAAATTTAGAAATAGTCTTGCCGGATCAAAATTCAAGCTGACTTCTTCGGTTGCCTCATATTTCTTTTTGTGGTTTTCGCCCAAACCTACCCAGATCCACTATCAATCGACAGCCCATGGTGAACCCTCGAGGAACATTTTTAAACCAGGATGTGGCAAGATCAATCCTAAAGCTCAAAAGCTAGTTTTAATTTTTCCAAGTCCTCGCGATTCGTCGCTATGGGCTCAATTTGCACCAAGTGGGTGTCACTCGACGTGGCTTGTGCCGTATCATAATGCCACGAAATATAACTAATTTCTAAGGTCAAAGGTCAAACCAATTTCCTTAGTCGCCTCGCATTTTCTTCTTCGCCCTAACCTACTCGCATCTGATACCAAGCAATAGCCCGTGGTGCACCTCAAGCAACATTTCAAACCGGATCAATGTCAATGTCAAAGCACAAGACCGAAGGTTAGTTTAAATGGTTCGACGTCCTCGTGCCTCGTCGCTAACCCTTCAATTCTCATCCGGTAGAGTGACTCAACGTGTCGTGTCGTACTCCATCAAACTGTTCAGAAATCACTTTAATTTTCAAAGTCAAAGGTCGAACTCATTTCTTCTGTCGCCCAAAGTTCCTTCGTTCTCTCCAAAAGCTACCCATGGTTGGTATCAAGAGATAGCCCGTGGGAAACTCTGGAGTAGCATTTCAATCTGGGGTATGTCAGATCAAACCCCAGTGTTAAAGATTAATTTTAACATGTTAATTAATTAACATGCGCCCTGGAGAGCTTCTGAAAATTACACGCACTGGAGGGGGGCGGAATCCGCCCTTAAGTTCACGGCTCCTATTAAAGCTCGTGAAACGAAATTCGCAGGATAGATGGGTACGATAGCGAACTCTATTGTGTGGAAATTTCATGGCCAATATCTTCAAGGACATACTAGGTCAAAATATATCAAAATGTTCTGGTTTTGCGTGGCTTGGCTTGTCATTTTTATGGATCGCTGTGATTATGTTTGAACGCTCCAAAATTGGCATCAATGTGTTTTGGACATTACTACTGATGCAGTACAGATGCTAGACCCGACATTTGACCTCAGGTCATCTATATAGCAGCAATTTATCGGGCCATTACCTGCTGCGGCTACTGTAACCGGGCCGCCCCCTGACATCTCCGTTGGGCGGCTCGTCGCAATCGGCTTCGCAAAGAATGGAATGAAGTACATGAATAAAGTATGGAAGCGCTTAGGTACACAATGACAAACAGTAGTTTTCATGATGTGTAGGGAATTACACACAAAGTGACATCAACCGGATGACAGTCATTTGCATTTATGACAGCATTCCAGTTGACCAAGTTTGGTTCCATTAACCTGTCATGAACTAGACCTAACTTGACCTCGGTAACCTAACATAACTTTGAAACTATATGGCATAATAATATACATGAAACAAGTCGCTAGTGTTGCCAAGAACATTTCCCTTTTGCCAATCTATGGGAAGCGCATCAGCGCAGATTTTTGTGGATTGACGCTGCGATATTTTTGGACTTTAACGGCCCCGAACTCGAAATTTATTGTCCAATTTCTGTTTTTCATGCTTTAAGCAATGCGCCTGTCAATTCTAAGCAGGTACGCAAACAATGGTGTTTATCTGCCAGTAACTACCTGGAGTGATGTACGAAAAACGGGAGGGGTAGGCGGATTTTGCCCCCCTCCAGGGCTTGTGTTAGTTTTCAGAGTCCTTGCGTTTCGTGGCTATAGCTTCAATTTGCATCATGTGGGTATCACTTGACGTGGCTTGCCGTACTGTATCAGAACGTTGAGATATCGAAGTATTTTTAAAAATGTCGAAGGTCCAGCGTGTTTAGAATTATCGAGTGTAGTAGGAATAGGACGGTCATATCTATGTTTGTTTGCAGCCTTTGTGATAGCAGTCACTCGCATCCTATATGACTAGGGGATCCCCAAGAAATCCGTCGTAACCTGTTCGGACGGTGCTCTCATTTCATTGCTGTTACGTACATACAAAACATATAACTTTCTTTTCAGTTTGACCGCTTTCCTCTTAATGACTCAACTGTAGTTGTCAAATTTGCAAGAGAAGCCACACGTGAATGTGCACAATTTTATAACTAGCCCGAGTTCATCACCGCGAGAGAGCAATGTTGTAATCAGGTGTAGAACCCAGGAATTATCATGTGGGCACCTGTCTGGAGAGGCGCCATTTCTTTGGATCAGCTCCACTGTGAAAGCGCCTGAAGTGGCGCCTCTCGCTGCAAAATTTGAGGGGGAGGGATGCACTCGGCTCTTCCGCAAGGGGCGCCTTTCCTTCCAAGGGGAGCCTTTTCATTTAATAGAGGCGCCTCCAGCTGAAAAATGCGAGCGGGAACACTGGAACCTTTTCAGAGGGACGCATTTCCCGGCCTGGGGGAATGTGTCCCCATACAACAGGATAGCATGGGAAATGAAAGTGCATGTTTATCTTTGCTACCATAAAACCATCGTCCGATAATTTATGTTTTTCCTGCTGCAAGAGGGCAACGTTAAACATACTTAAAACATTGCTCCAACATTGTTGGACCTGATTCACTATGGTGATGGTGAATCAGGTCCAACACAAGTCAGCAAAATATCATTTTTAGCAATGGTAAATCTGAAAAATTGAAATACACTTGAATTGAAATGAATTGGAAGTGTCTGAAAATGGCATTGAAAAGGAAGTGGCTGAAATCCAAAGTTTTGTTATGTCCAGCCGGCCACGTGTGTGCCGTCATGTGCGTATCAGAATGTTGGCTGACCACGTCGGCAGCTAGGTCCAGCCGGCCACGTGTACGCCGTCATGTGCGTGTCAGTGTGTTGGCTGATCACGTCGACAACTAGGTCCAGTCGGCCACGTGTGTCTGTCAGTGTATTGGCTGACCACGTCTACAACTAGGTGCCACCGCCACGGAACGGCTGGCGCCAGACGGCATGGAGCCTTGGGGTAGGCTGGTACCGTGACTTAAGCGACTCGTGGTCGACCACAAGTTGTGGGATTCTATTGCAATCGCTAGTCCTCAGCTACTTCGCCGGGTCACACTGAACCCGACCGGCGGGGTTGGTGCCATAATGTACATGCCATATCGATCCCCGATAATACAAAGCCATGTATATTTACTGATAAATATTTGCTATGTGTTCACAACCGAATGTCAGTACACACTGAAGCTGTCAGCCGCCTCCACGATGTTGCTGCTCCCCGCATGGTTCTCGTTCGATATCTCTTGTATGACCATTTTATGAGCCATCTTCCATATTGACTGAAGCGATTGTATCTGAATACGCTGGGTTTCGACAAAAGACTTTGTACGAAAACAATGATCTCGTCTAGGTTTACATTTGGGTTTATTAATGTTTTGATTTCATTGTTTTTCTTTGTGCGAGTATGAGAAGTCCAACTGTTGGCCAACTGGCCAAAATACTGTTGCAGAAGCATGGATCACGAATACAGTTGCCTATAAAAGGAATAGTTTCGATGTCAGGGATGTGTTGCTGATTCAATAATTGTTCCCTATTCATGTTCCCACAACTAATTGTAGATAATCATAGATGTGTGGGAGAGATTCCAGCGTCACAATCTACCTCCTTCCCACCACTTGTGTACATCGTAGACATCTCAAAGGGCCCGTTATTATTTGCAAGGGCTTGGAGGCGTTCTTAGGCTCCAAACAACACCGAAAAAGTTATGTTGAATTTTCTGTCTCCTCCAAGACAATAGCGTAGAGGAGTGCGAATGGGCCACTAGCATGGCCCTCGGGCCGTGTCATGGACCCGTAGAATCCCAAGAATGGGGTGACCGATCCAGTCACCCTCTTAGTTACATCCAAGTTTGTGGCACTGTCTGTGAAGATCAGCAGCAAGGAACGAATGGAACAGCAGCAGCAAGGAACCTTCCCTTCCTCAGGCTTCTGGCTGCACCATTGGATGTTTTGCATGTGCATGTATGGACATCTAGTGCTTTTACACCATTAAAAATAATTTGTTCCGAACTATGACAATTTTGTCGACGTAAAATTTAAACGCAAGCCCAAATAGCCTTTATCAATCCACCACTCGTTTTACCTCCTGAGCTCTCCACTGGGAAGGCTGACATTTCGACATTCTCCAAAGTGTATATTAGACGAACCTGAGCTGTCCAATTTCGATATGTGTCCAATAGATTTCGAGATGAAGGGGATAGATGGGGGGGGATCCACCCCATAGATTCAGGCGTAAACGAGCCCCACTTTAGTAAATGTAATAAATCCACAAACACCTCTGGTCTTCTTAACACATCTACATTTTAACAATATTCTGAGCACGCCTGTGCTCTAACGTACGGTTTACTTACGTGTAGCTACTCCGAAGTACGCTTGTGCATGCAAACATGAGTAAATTCCCTTGCATCTGGATATGCACATTTCCGCATATTCACGTACATTTGCGCTCACGTACATTTGCGCATGTGTGCTTTCGTGCTTACGTAGACTTGAGTATGCGCACAATTGGCATGCGTAAACGTCAAAGTACGCAAAGCCAATGAAATGCAGCACATTCAGACAAACTGATTCGCCCGGACGCAACTACCGGGATTATCAGGTCATCAGGTGACTCGCAGTGCATGTACAACACTACAACACTCGGTGCTTGGGAACATGAGTGTCGAAACAACAACAAAAACAAACAGTCCACAGGGCAGAGATGACAAATCCCTAACAATACGGTGTCCGCCACAATCGTTCCTGCGCTATAAACATGATACCGGCCTGCCACCTTCATAACATTACTCTTTATTGGTCCTCACAACCTGGGGGTGTGGGGCGAATGTCTCATCGTTTGCCTTTCCCAGGTCTGTCTATGATTGGGAAGTCGAAAGTTGTTTTGGGAGAAGAGGGACGATAGATTTTCCAGGCATGTTCTTTACAGTTAACAACATAAACCCTGGTTTGCATAACGCAGCCTATCTTGCGCCCAGCAAATAGTTTTCGAATCCCTTGCATAAAAGACGTTCTATGGCAGTGGCGTTAGCAAAGAACTGCTAAAGTAGTCGATGCTATCCCATCTCTGTTGCTGTACCCAGAGACGTCTACAGAGTAGCTTTCTCCTGCTCTTACTCCGTCCCTCCCGAGAGTTCCGTGCATTCATCAGTATACAATGTGCAGTTTAGTGCACTGGCAGAGATCCCAGGAGTGGTGTGAAGGTTGGAAATAAATGCTGTCTGCTGGGTCCGTGATCTCTGTTTCTGGGTGAGAAAACATGAAGCTGAAAACATACAGCTTTCCAAAAATGAGAATCTGGCCATGCACTGTTGCACGTCATGGAGTTTTTAACTCTGTTGGCCGATCCAGAGGGCCCGGTTCTAAAGATGGCCCTTACGTTGGGAGATATCACAATATAATGCTTAGCGGACGGTTTATGTCACACGCCGGGGATGGATACTACATGAGGGCGCATTGGGCCGAGACAGACCTGTTTCATAGCATGCTGGGAGGTCATGTTAACCAATGGTACGGCATATCACGATTATGCACACCGTCATCCTTTTTGGGGGATTGAGATCTATTTCAATGATTTAGTGAATACGTACTTTCTTATCATTACATTCGGGAGTATTCTATGGCCATTCGGAAGTCGCTGGAATTGATGGACACAAATTTGAAGTAATAGATTTAGGAAGTCTGCATTTGTTTCGCCTAATTGAATGCGCATCGGACGGTGTGATATTTTACTTCTTGAACAGGAATAGAATCGCCAGAGGTCAAATATAAATAAAGTTTGCCAATAAAGACAACTGTATTTACAAAGGCCTGACAACTTCATTTGTCAGGCCAAATAAAGTTTGCGAACACATGCCAGCTGCTACAAAACATGTACACAGTTTGCAATACAAGGCATACCGACCAATTATGTGAGGGTTGGAATCTTCCATTCTGCTTCTTAACGGATCAGTAGCTATTTGGAAGAGCCAGAAAACACAGAAGGAATTAGCTGACAAGCGAAGACGTTAATACGACGAACTTCCAGACTAACATTGGCCTTCTGAGAGGTGCTAGTCAGGTAATCCGAAAGCAAAAAACCGTATCAGATTAGGACATGTTGGTAAAATGTTCAAGAAGGATAAGCATGACATAGAAAGCGACGAAGCACTAACAATATGGTCGTGCAAAAAACTTACAAAGATAGGATCTTGAAGGGTGACTGAGTGTTTTGTGAAATACTGTTGTTTGATAAATGACAACACTACCTCAATTCGTCATGAAACGAACTATTTTTAAAATGTTAATTTTCGTACATTTTGGAGTCATTTGTATTCCCGATGTGCACGTTTGATGGGGAGTATACCACAGCCAGAAATTACCCACATGGGTGATATAGTTTATAAATAAGCGTTATATATGTATCTCTTGGAAATTTCCCAAGAGTCACTTTTCATGCATAACTTGGTCCGACGTGCTTCGCTTCGTACGCCAATAAAAGATGATATTTGTAATCGGCTTTTTTACGTTGGGTTAGGCCCATTTTTAAGGTCAACTAAGAAATACATCGAAATGATTCTCGGCTTTCAAATATTAAAAAATAACTGTCGAGGGAAGATATCTCCATATTTCAATGCACATACATGTCAACCCGCGAATGACCCTCCACTCTCTCCGGAACTGCGAGTTAGGCTTCCCACGATTACAATCACTAAAGCTAGAGATGTGAAGCTTAGCATAGCCTAAGACGGGCTACTCAGTGGTGTTGCACTGTTAGAAGCCCAGGTGAGCATAAATTAGTTTATGCGGTGTCACCTACAAAAAGGTGTCGGGTCGCGGCGTCGCTTACCTACAAAAAGCAGTTGCTTCGTCCAGCAAGCGCTATTGCGACATACAAAATTCCAACACCGTGCAAGTAAAAGTAAGAGCCAACTCGTAATGCAACTCGAGTGCACAGGAGGCAGGAGGCTATAATGAACTATGGGTAACCTGTTCTCGCAGGTAATGCACCCTACTTCACCGACACTAAGCAAGAAATCACAAGATTTTATCGGAAGAAAAAATTGTGGAAAAAATCACAAAACAAAATGGCCACGGGAGCGCATCCCTTAACAAAATGAGAAAACATAACTTTGAATGATCTACATTCGTCGTACATCTACAATTACTTACGTTATTTGAATATAATTGTTAATCTGAAAGAATAACCCTACTTCACCGACTAAGGAAATCAAATTTTTGGAAGAAAAAAAATGTGAAAACAAAACTGTAGAATTCGTAAGTGGCCCACGACCCCTGATACCATATTCACCCAAAAAATCGGTCAACGATTTTCCAAACTAAACTCCGAATCACCCACCCCGGGCAAAAGGCCAAGTCAACTCCTAATCACCCACTTAGGCTTCCCTAACTTTTCATCAGCGACACCGTGACTGGTTCGCGACGCGAACCGTCCACTTTCGCGCCACAGACGCTGCGCTTTCTCCGTTCCTTCCCAAGACAGCTGATCAATGGCGTCACCAGGGTACGACTAGTCGGCATATTCTGGGCGGACAATGCAAATATTGCGCGATAATCACAATGTATTCAACATTTTAGGTAGCCATCAAACAGGTCTGAGCAGGGTGTTCGTACTCTGCATCCGCCACTGCGCCGCATATCAGCTTCCCACGGGGCGACGGCCGGTTGCCGACGTCTGAAAAGTTAACAATGTGCGCACACAGAAAAAGCGTATTCAACGACACATCTTGCCATCTAGTGAGAAATATTGCTATCTATAGTTCAACGTTCAATCACATGACATTCATTCAATATCCGTTGCTATAATACCTGGACCGTGCTGCTACCTAGCGATAGCCATCCGAAATGATGCTTCTATAAAACTATGTAGTTCCTGAATCTGTGGAGGTTACGACCGCTTCGGAGTTGTGGAGGTTATGACCTGTGGAGGTTATGACCGCTCCGTACTTGTGGAGGTTGCGACCTGTGGGGATTACGACCTGTGGAGGTTATGACCTGTGGAGGTTATGACCGCTTCGGAGTTGTGGAGGTTACGACCTGTGGAGGTTATGACCGCTGTGGACTTGTGGAGGTTACGACCTGTGGAGGTTATGACCGCGGCGGACTTGTGGAGGTTGTGACCTGTGGAGGTTATGACCTGTGGAGGTTACGACCGCTGCGATGTGTTGAATTTGTGGAGGTTGTGACCTGTGGAGGTTACGACCTGTGAAAGTTATGATACGTCTCCCTTAGAAATTTCATGAAATGCAGCGCGTTTTTAATTGTTCTGTGCTGCTATGTCATCATATGCCATTCTCGACTGCAGTCGCAACTTGATTATTCTTGGACAACCGGAAATTTCCACCGTATAAACACTACGGCGCATTGCCCCCAGCCCCTCCCCCACTAAATACATACGCTGCTGATTGAACTGACCGACGCAGCCCACCGTAAACCTGAACCCTACCCCACCCTGGATGGCATCCAGCATAGTTCCATTGTGCATAGAGGTTAGAGCATAGAGGTTCTCGCCCATAGTTCCATTGTGCATAGCGCTGCTACAACAGCCAGGACAGAGGCCTGTGCTATGTTATAACGATTTATCTGACGGAGTTCCGGGGGTGCGCCCATTCTCTTTTGATTGTTTCCAATACAGAATTGCACGGAGAATCAGAATAT
>JAOTOL010000285.1:0-27936 GCA_034440575.1 Imbricaverruca yamaguchii | reverse complement strand
ATTTTCAGCTGGTCCGGTCCATGTCCCCATGAGACTAGCGTCCATCCATGATCCCCGCGCCATGTACGCACCCGTCAATTTTGTTGTGAATGCTGCTTATACCCAGCCTGGCCCAGTCACCATATGTAAAACACTCGTAGAAATTTCAGCAGGAAGCAGCCAAGAGGCCCTCCATACCACTGAGACAAGCAAAATGCCAATAGATCCGACGAGACATTTTTAAAATTAATACCACTCCAAACCAAAAATTTCGGCGGTCTCCATCACATGATTTTTGGGGGTCGGCTTTACCGTCGTAAAGGGAAATCTTGGCCACGTCCATGAATTTCAAGATATCATGGCACGTTCCATCTGGTCCTATACACTGATATATCTTGCATTAAAAGACTGGTTCAGTGATGCTCGCAGGTGTTTGGATTCTTGTTACCTGCCAGATACTTTTATGTATGAAGTTTTCAAATCAAGAAATATAATCAATTATACGATAATATTTCACATGTGAAGTGTGCAGGTTGGGTAGATCCTACTCAATGCCTAACACTTGCAAATAATTAAAGGGCAGATATCACACCATCTAAGGTGGTGTCAGATTATTTTACACTGAAACCACGATTTCCTCTAATTGAACCGACGCAACTAAACATACTTATCCACACCCTGCTGAAAGTACTTCTCACACTTGGGTCATTCATTAGCATGATACGCTGAATGTTCTGGAATTGTTCAAGCGGACATCAACTCTCGCCTGAGCACAGACTCCATCCATCATAATTTTCTGCGAAATTGCGGGCCCATCAGCCACATTAGATGGTCTAAAGCATAAATGACTTTAACAGATCCTACTCTGCCCACCCTCCACTCTGCCAGGGTCACTTTTCACAGCTTAATAATCTTTAGAACTGGGGGGATTATTTGCTGGTAGATAGGCAGTCATGTCTGCTAAAACGATGCAGTCTGCTCACATATTATCCTCATACCTACATACATACTGCTTGACATACCTTAGTGACTAAGCAGTTTGAGCTCATCACCTATCCTATATTTTAAACAACGTGCCGTTTATATCTAAACAGGTACACAAAAATTGGCGTATATCGGCCGTTAAAATCGGCAGTTATCTACGAAAAACCGGAGGGGAGGGGGGGCGGATTTCGCCCCCCTCCAGGAGCGCGTGTTAAAGCAGCTAAAACTCGCCTAACAACATTAGGATGCAAGCTCCCGACAATTATGTTTGTGCCAAGGTAGCGGTATGCATGATGAAATACCTAGTGAAGCACATTCACACGGCTTCTTCCTGGATGTTTGTGAATCAAAACATTATCCTCCTCAGCAGAATTATGCAGCCTCTGTTGCCAAAGGCCAATGGGGTTGCTTGCACACTGCTGCAAACATCTTGACAAATGTGTCTGAAACTGACTGGAAAACACAAAACATTTGTGTCAGAAACAGAAGAGAAATCTTCTCCAGACTGGGATGGCGCAACGTCTTCTCCAAATCCAGGATCACAAAACAGAAACCAAGCCCTGAGGTTGCCCATCGCTCATAGCATTCCACTTGTGTGATCAAGCGACTGGTCATTTCCCACTGAGGATTCTACAATAGCTTAGAAGCGAGTCGGTCAAAATACAAACCATGCGAGTGTTGAGACGCGTACAAATGCGAAGGAGACAATCCGGTACAAAAACACTTATGCCGGGCTACCTCCATCCGAACAAACGCTACAATCACAATAGGATATATAGTGATGACTGAGGGTATTACATTGCATCCTAAGAAGCTGCCAGCAGCTCATCAATATTGTTGTGAGATTATATTGGCATAGCATGGAATAAATAATAGTTTAAAATAGAAAATTGGTTTCCAGTTGCCTTCCAGCCCTGCATGTCCGCTTCCTAAATCCTCGTTTATGATGAAGTGAATTTGCATTTTTTAAATTATTTTTAGTAGCCCACTTCAGTGTGCACAATACTATAAATATATAGGACCTATACGTACCTTTGGTTGCGGTACCGATTATAATGGACTCTATTGAAATACCACCTTAGCGTAGTTTACGGCGAAACCTTGCTCCCTGGCATAATCACAAGCATTGATTAACGCTGGCACATATTTTACATTCTGCCACCACTCAATAGTGTAATTGCTTAATGATGCCTTAATCTCAATACATTTAAATGTACAAAAGCCAGCTACTATCGTTCAATTTACCGGAAACTCGCCGATCCAAATGCGGCTCGTGTGGCTCTAGTCTACAAAATGTTACTCTTGCTCCCAATTTGAAGGTCAACTACATGTAACGTGCAATTTGTTGGAGCTATTGTCGCCTGGCTCGCATCGCGTATTTTAGGTCTTTGAAGAATTACGAACCTGTGGAAATGTACATTGCAGAATTTTCAATCGTTCATTGGCTTTATTTAGCGCATACGGGGGTCTACCGTGTGAGTTTGTATTTGGGTAGGCGGGAACTACATATGTATTATAGATGCAACATTTTCCAAACTTATTCGTGTTGACAAACCTAATTTTTAGTCTATTCCTTTCAAACATCACCATAGGCTTGATGATAAGCTTAACAATCATTGGCGACACAAAAGAACTATTTTAAATTTCACTTCATACCTATTCAAGTGAGATTGCAAAAATATAGGTGAGCATAACCCTAACTCCAGACTGTTCCTACAATTGCGCATGTTAATTACTGAGCCCTATAGCATCAGTTCAAGTTCGGTACCAGCTATGAATCTGGTGAGAATCTACCTTTACTAGGTATGTGTAAAAATTGCGGATCACATAAAGCTAATTGCGTGGCAGCATGCGGGAATTAGCTTTATGTGATGTGGGAGATAGGGAATTAATGATCGAATTTAATTACTCGATTTTTCGCAGCGAGCGCCCATACTAAGCTTTGCAACACGTCACATATGGCGCTAGTTTATCATGTGACAGTAATTAGCAAAAGGCAGAAGGCCTAGCAGAAACCGTAGCATTGCACGAAGTGTTGCGAATGCGCCGAATGCGCGCACGTGCACGGACGTTGGCGTCGTGGCGACCGGGTGATACGAACTGGAATGCCTGAAATTGGGACATTTTACATTTCGAAGTGATAGGTAATATATGTCAAATTCAATTTAGGTGTTTAATACATTTTCTAAACTCCTGCTCGTTTTAGGTTTTGCTGCTTTTATGCACCGATGCAGGGGCGTCGCCACCGTGAGGGGGCAGAGGGGCAATTGCCCCCCCCCCCCTGCCGTGAGACTGGGGGACCGTCCCCCTGAAATTTGAGGAGGCTCCCATGACGAAAAGAGGCCCCCAGGACGAAAAGAAGGTGCCTCAGGACGAAAAGGAGGCCCCCATGACGAAAAGGAGGCCCTCCAGGACTAAAAGGAGGCCCCCAGGACGAAAACGAAACCCCAGGACGAAAAGGAGGCCCTCAGGACGAAAAAGAGGCCCCCAGGAGAAAAAGAAGGTACGTCAGGACGAAAAGGAGGCCCCCAGGATGGAAAGGAGGCCCTCCAGGACGAATAGGAAGCCCTCCAGGACGAAAAGAGGCCCTCCAGGATGGAAAAGAGGCCCCTAAGACGAAAAAGAGAGTATACAAATTAGGGGCCTCCAGGAGGAGGCCCCTAATTTGTAAAAAGAAGTCACCTAGGAGAGGGTAGGAGGCCCCAGAAATCAAGCGAGTGCCAAATATTGACACAGAGGCCCCAGGACGAAAAGGCCACCAGAACGAAAAGGAGGTCCAATGATGAAAATGAGGCCCCCAAGACGAAAAGGATGCCCTCTAGGACGAAAAGGAGGCCATCCAGGACGAAAAGGAGGCCCTCCAGCCCTCAGTTTCCCATTCCCGAACCATACTAAGGGCCTAAAAACAATAGGAGGCCCTAACACAATGGAGGCCCCTTTTCGGAGAGCAGGATGCCCCTTTCGATCTCGCCCCTGGAAGAATTTCGTGGCGACGCCACTGCACCGAGGATATTTTTACGTGTCAGGGGGTATTCGAAAATCCCGATGTGCTTAACCCCTGGTCCTTTTGTTCGGTTTGGAACCATTTTTACATTTGTGGTTCCAGTCACTTTTTCAGACCCTTGTGCGTTACCATGGTCCCTGCGTGTCTTGAGAGCTTCCAGTGTATTTTTTAGAGCTCCATGTCTTTTTATTTAGGGCTCCAACGCATGTTTTCAGGCCCTCTCGCTTTTTGGGAGATTGTGTGCTTCAGAGCGTCGGTTGTATTTTCGGCCCCCGTTGTGCTCTTGGGGTCCTGCTGTGTTTATTTGTGGCTTCTAACGCACATCTGTGGGCGTTCGGTTTTGGGGCTTCGGTGCGATTTTTATGTGTACCAGCCTGACCCCTCGCTCCCATGCGCGTGGTTCCGGTTACCCATTGCCAGTTTTCTGGGCTCAATGCTATTTTTGCGGATCTTTTCTTATTTTTTTCTCTCTCAAAATTCCGAATTCCGGCCCGACATTTCGAGACCCTGGCACCATGTATTTGTATCCCATCTCGATTTTTCGAGATTCGGTATTTTTTTTCGGTGGCTTACAGAATTTGTGAAGGCATCTGGTAATATGTTCTGTGCTCCAGAGCCATTTTGTCGACCCTGGCATTGATTTTTGGGAATCCCTCCTTTTTTTGGAGATCTCCAGCTTGACATCTTCGGATACCGATCCGGTTGTTGTGGTATGAGTGTAATTTCAGCAGTGTGAGTTGATTTATCAAGGGATACCAAAATAAAACCGTAGAATTCGGTAGGGGCGTTAGGGTTGAAATCCGACGAATCAGGAAAGATAGTGGTAGATTATCCCCATGCACAGGATAATTTAGTTGATCACTAATCAATTCATTTCGATAAGTCCCCTTTGACAAAATTGCGGTCGAAATCCCAGGCGCGTGAATCAATTCGCGAAGAATTTGTTATTTTAACTTGTTTGGCTGGTGCCTTGCAACCAGCACCAAATGTTATAAAGATTCGTAGATTCCTAAGATTGCGATCATAAAACCAATGTAACCCACTTCTTTGCGAAAAAAATTGTCACCTTCGCGAAATTATCGCCAAGACTGATAAATGACGCTTAAGCTTTGCTTAGGGAATCAAGCTGGTAGTAATAAATAACAGTAGTGATGAATCTAGCTATATTCAGTTCTTCTTGGAGGACAAAATGGTGGGTTGATCAATTGGAGATGTCTGAAAGATATGCTTAGCATCAGCTTCGCTGCAATCTAGAGGCCAGCGGGAAGATTCTTCTGTTCGAAAAACCATTGAGACGTTAGTTGGTTTTGATACTTAGGTATTTATCAACATATTACTTATTTATACCTTGGTATTTCCCAGTTTTCAGTGAGAAAAAAAAATATTGCTTTTGCGTGTTGAGTAAATAATGCACCATGCCAAGAACTAACAGTACATTAATATGAAGCCATGTTTCCCATTCCCCAACCATACTACGGCTCTAAAAACAATAGGAGGCCCTAACACAATGGAGGCCCCTTTTCGGGGGAGCAGGAGGCCCCCTTTCGATCTTGCCCGCCCTGGAAGAATTTCGTGGTGACGCCACTGCATGTTAGGTCACCAATATTAAGTCAGGTCAAGTTCATGACAGGTTAATGGAACTAAACTAGGTCACCTAGAATGTTGTCATAAATGCAAATGACTGTCATGTGATTGATGTCACTTTGCATGTTACTCCCTAAGCATCCTGGAATCTACTCTTTGTCATTGTGTACCTAAGCGTTTCCATACTTTATTCATGTACTTCAATACTTTCTTGGCGAAGCCGATTGTGCCGAGTCGTCCGATGGAGCTGTCGGGCGGGCGATCCGGTTCCTGTAACTGGAACAGGTAATGACCTGATAAAGTGCTGCTATATAGGTGATCTGAGATCGATAACTATATCGATATATAAGTATGTCGATATATTGGTGATCCCAACGATCCATAACAATGACAAGCCAAGCTACGGAAAATAAGAAAGTTTTGTCCCATGTGACCTCATGTGACCATGGAGATAATGACCTAAGGTCATGCCATTTGCGCACAGTAAGCTTCACTACCGAGTCCATCCACACTTAAAATTCCATTACTTCAACTTTAATAGGAGCCGAAATCTTATGGGGGAATCCGCCCACTCCAGTACGTGTAATTTCCAGAGGGCCTCCAGGACACGTGTTAAAAGCTGTGAACACAGCATGATCCAGTGGACTGGTAGATGTGTATCTAGCGACCGCAACACCGCAATCGACCGGCGGCATGGTTGCCATTGGTTACCAAAAATGGCAATGCACCGTTGAAAACCGGTATATCGTTTTCCAAGCAATATCAACTTGGTAAACATGGGACAGTGACTGCTACATTAAAAGTAAAGAAACAATGTTTCCCCCCGGCAGGCCCGACAGAAAATCTTTCGTTTTCTCTCGACAGATGAGGCATTGGACATAAAGAACACGGTGGCCGTCCAGCATGCAACCAATAACCCAGCTCAGCTGACAGTCCGGCCGCGGGGTCTGTCGCCAGCTGGGTACTACTACTGAAATACTAAGTGAAGTAATACTTTAGTACTAATCAATACTAAAGCCACTAGTCCGACGTGCGGCCACCCAGTTCAGCTGATACCCCGGCCACTGGTACTGTCGCCGGTCCTACATGCGATGATGCATGATTGCGGCAGCTATCGTGCGGATCGTGCGGATCGTGATACGAGCGGAGCATGATGCATGTCTTCGGCAGCTACGTGAGCCGTTTCAGCTGCCGGCGGCCGCAGTGCTTGCGGCGCCAAAACACTGGAGCTCGAAGCATTGAGAGAGACGTCTACTGTTCAGATGAAGTGCACGACAGACCAATACCACGCCGGATGTCGTCATCACGTCGTTGCCGTTAGAGTCATGCGCCGTCGCCGCCTGTGGGTGCCATCACCCGACTGTATCGGTATAGACGTGCCGCCGCTGATACTGGCCAAACATTCGGTGGACTGTCGACCAACTGTGGGCCGAGAATGTGCTGACCACCAACTGAAGCCCAAGCAAGCAACATATTCGTTCCTTGCGAACATGTGCATGCGAACATCTTGGCTTCTTCACTTTAGCAATTTCTACGATATTTGCAGATGAATTGGAAAGTTGTGTGCTGCTCAATGCTCTTCAGGCTTTGTAATGCTCGATTTTCTCCATCCATCTCCATCCTTCACGGTTTTTCGTGCTGTAAAGCGTCGGTTAATTTTCTAGTCTGATTTTAAGACCTCATTTCCATATTCGATGGCCGTCTCTCGTGGCATTCGAATCCAATATACCTTTCAGGAGCGAAGCAGCAGGAACTGGAGAGTCGTGTTGAAAAAGAAGCTTGCATTTAATTTCGAAGTCTCCGCACAGAAAATTACATTATGCATCCAACTCTGCTTTTGCTCGAACTCAACGACCCGCAAAATCTTGCCTAATTTAACATTTGAAGCATGCATTTATCTTAATGTTCAGGGCTATTTACTGCTTGATTTACCAATTCGTAGTAGTAGCAGCAACCAAAGAGATTTCATATTATGCAATCAGGCGCGATGTAAGGAAAGAAACTCAGAATATCGTGGAAGTAGCTAAAGGGAATTCACGTATTTGTTGATTCATCTCGCTGAGAAGGATTAGAGATCACCATGTCAAAATTAATGGTTTGGAAATGTTGAATGACGACATCCAGATGTGAGGCGAAAACCAGCCTGGGCTGACCGGACTCTATATGTTGACAGTGTCGACAGCCTTGGATGACCGGGCTCTGTATGTTGGCAGTGTTGGAAGCCTGGTATGACCGGGCTCTGTATGTTGACAGTGTCGGCAGTCAGGGCTGACCGGAGTCTGTGTGTTGACAGTGTCGGCAGCAGACGGCTCCTTCGACTACGACTACTCGTTCGGCCAGAGTACGCCGGTGCCGCCGCGCTTCCTGTCCGTGTCTGGCGCACATGTGGTCAGAGACGGCAACACCACCGTACTTCCGTGTGTCGTCCACGACCGAGGTATGTGCGTCTGGAACAACCAGTGGCGTCACTAGCCACGGTCAAGTTATGTGCTCCCGTAACACCCAGGGGCGTTATTAGCAGGCCGATGCCGAGGTATGTGCGCCTGTAACACCAAGAGGTGTTTCAGCGAGCGGATACCGATATATGTGCGCCTGGAACAACCAGAAATGCCACTAGCGACGACCGATGTATGTGTTCCTGTAACACCCGGAGGTGCCACTAGCCACGACCGGGGTATGTGAGCCTGGAACACCCCAGAGGTGTTACTAGCTGGTGGATACCGATATATGTACGCCTTTCGCACCCAGAGACATTACCAGTGGAAGGATAGCGGGATCAGCCACCCGCTCGTTCGATGGCGCTCCTCTCGCTCTTCAATTCTACCGTTCGAAATATTCCCTTTGGATGCAACACCACATGTGTGTTTTTCCTAGTATGGTAAAGCTAGCAGCTCTGCCCCTTCTATTTGATTTCACACCAGTTCCGGGGCGTCGTATTGACTGCTCATCATCTGACCAGTGTTTTACACCTTGGCATCTGGATCTGCAGTATCGCATGCCAACGTATGTGGAGATGGTTTGAACCTTGGTTTATGGAAAGGTTGAAACATACCTCAACCAATACATCTGATACACATTTTGCTTTTCGCTGGAACATTGTACGTTTCTGGGATCATAACCCCTGTTGCTGTGTAAGCAGAGAAAGGGCATTCGGGTTATTGGCTCGCCGATAGTGAATAATGTGTAATCATGGGACGATAGTGAAAAATGTGGTCAATAGAAAGCCAGCGCAGTTAGATGTGCGGTGCCACCAATCTCTTTCGGAGACGGGGTAAGCGGCTGTTTATGGGGCTTTACACTCGGCAGAGCTCCATGTATTTTTTATCTCCATAGGTTTTTAAGAGGCCTTCTGCCATATATCTTGGCCTTGGCCTCTCATGAAGCATGGGAATAATTATTTCCGAGCTTTAGAAGATTTCTTAGGCCGATGGACAACATGTCAAAATAATATGCCTCCTGGTCTGGGACCTCCTGGACTGGGGTCTCCAGACAACATGATGGGACCTCCTGCCGGGTATTCAGGCTTTCCGTGGGGTCACGACCTGCTGTTAACACTACCTTCTGAACTGGGGCCTCCTGCCAGACTGAGACGCTCGCGTGAGAGCAAGAGGGCCTCTTACCAACACCAATATTCTGGCGGTCGTGATCCTCCGATCAGCTCCACGAGATTCACTGCCGGGCTTTGGAACATTACCGTGAGGTATAGGAACATAGTTTTCAATGCCATTGGACCTCCAGAGAACATTGCATGCTCATCGTCGAGTGCTGTAGTTTTCATGACCCCTAACGACAAAGGCGGCTAAGTGGCTTTGACTGGTAGGGCAGATCAAATATCTGGTCTTATTTAAACCAAAATGCTTGCATCCATGGGACGCCAGCCCTCTATGGGGATCCAGAGATGAAGGCTTCTTGGTGTTCATCCAGAGACCGAAGCCCAGAAAATGAATAGCATTTTGAAACTTTGATTGGTCATACTTAAGCGCCAGATGTACATGAATTGCACTTTCACCGGACGTACCAGTAGACTGAATATTGACTAGGAAACATGTATTAGACTAAAAACAAATGTTGCCAAAAAAGTGTTCATTATCTATACGATATCCCTGCTAAGTGTATGTGCATGCCACTTAAACAGCATTACCAATAAACTTCTCGCACATCCGTTTTACTAGCTTTCTTTCGCACTTCCGAGGAGCTATGTACGCACCATACCGTCAACCAAAATCGAGATCGGATGACACGCTATGATCAATTAATGCCATCGTGAATGTATTCGCAATTGTAGCATGGCCTTAACGAATAAGTATGATCTCTTTATGAATAAGATCATCAAGATATGAATACTATGTAAGACGCTATGAAAAGTATGTAATTCAGTTAGACAAATATGAACTTGTCGGGCACTTCATACCTACAATATGTTTTTTAGAGTGCTTTGGCTTCTAATGGTACGTACCCGCCTCAGAATCAATAAAGGTGGTTGATGTGTCATAAATGTAATTATCTTCTTCAAGGCATCTACTATTGGAATTTGGAACGAAGGAATCAAACGGACCAACGATATACCGAAGATGCTAAGAACACAATAATACAATACGCCATTTTGCGTCCGTATTTTGCCATTCGATAAAACTGCTTCAACCAGTATGCAACTAGTGACGCCCGATATCCGCGCAACGGCATTGCGCTTGACATGTGGACATTACTATTAACTTATGTACCTGAACACTTCGTAACTCTGCAACATTTCAGCCAGCAACAGCACAATTCAACACCGGCAAATTGATTAACTGATGGGAAGGAAAACAGTCGTCATTGAAATCTGTTTATTCGCCTTCCAAGACTCGCAATGGTAATTTAAACAATGTGCAAAATAATATGTCAGTCAGGGAGATTGTAAAACATCGACCCTTTGTGAAGCTCAAAGGGTCTTTGAAGCTTCAAAGCTCAGGGACATAGTGCGATGCCAATAACGGCTTCAAGGGGTCGTCTATAAATGGCTGAATACCGTCACGGGATCATGTAGAAGCGGCCTTAGGCGTCTGCTGCAATGTTCATATATCTAATGATGTGTGCTCGTAGAGTAGGGTGTGTCAAAATAACACTTTTTACCAAAGTGTATGATTGGTTATGACTAGACCATTTGGTTTGGTTATTTGGTTCAAGGTAAGTTCAGTGGTGTCATCTTACACAAAGATGAAGCGTACTTAGGGTGTGCGTATCGCTCTTAAACCTTCGGTGTTTAGGCTTCTACTTGAGTGAGGTTTGCAGGGCGATATGAAAATAAGCGTTCACGTCGGCTATGAAGTGTGAAACTAGCCACTGTGCACTCTCTTGCCATGTTCCGTCAATATTTACATTAAATACGTTGACTGGATATATCAGGTATAAGCGTGCCGCCCGAGGTGGGCGATCAGCAATACCTAGAAATGAACATTATTGAAACCATGTCCAGATCTGTGTCGAGCTAATTACGGTAACTAACGGAATACGATGGCATGCATCTACACGTTATTTGACTTAATATGACCTCTCTCGACCTCAATTAAACTTTATCCCACGGCTGAAAGGATTTTTCGTTCCACGGAGGTATTGAAGTGTGAGTCCATGAGATGTAATAAATTATCTGCATTCAATACAGAGTGTACGCTATGGATTGGAAACAGATATCCAAAGCATATCTGAACGTTACAGTAACAATATTCCAGTATATCGTTTGCATAATGTTCCGTTGCATTCATAGTGAAGAGCACGTGTGTTCCATATGAACACAATAATATTCCCTTCCAGTCTGATTCAGCACCTAAGCTACACAATGGCCCAGGGCACTTTTGGTGAAATTGCCGATCTTCTCCCAGTGGGCTTTCACCTGCCACTGCAGTTGATACTCAATTTTATCCACTGTGCTTGTGAATGATTGGACAATATACGGCTACCTCAGCAGGACCTGAACACATCGCAGGGAGTTTCCGGGACCACACGGTAGTGTATGATTTATACATACGGATAACCAACAGAAGCATAGGCGTAGTGTGGATTCACAGCAGGGCGCGGGAAATTAACACGAGGCCAGGTGTCAGGACTATGAAATTGGATGGCTATGGATAAAAATGATAGAAGATATAGTGGAGGAGAAGCTACCGAGTCGGGACCACTTGCGCACGCCTTTCGGGAGCAAATCCTCTGATAGCTATTTCATTGTCTGTGTGTGGGTTGGAGGGGGGTAGGTAAGTAGGCTTTGTGCATCTCATGTGAAAATTTCAGCCTGAGGGTCACGTAAGATTCTTGTCCTAGCTTAGGTCAAAGATGACTATCTAGAAAGGGCTTCAGGAATGATAATTCGTCCAAATCAAGTATATTGACATGATACTTGCTACATGAGCACCATTGGCCCGTGCCTACAAAACGTTGATCCTGGATTTCTGTTGTCTAAAGTCAAAAATGCGCCGGACCCGTAAGAAAATAGGCTATGGAAAATATCCAGCCATCACATCCTGTCTCAACATTGCGTCCAGGTGTTCTACCATGGTAATATGTTGAAAGCTCGTTATCGGATGCGTCCGAAAAAGAAACAAAGTTAAAAACAATGACGTACGTCGCTTCCTCCGCGGCGCGCGACAAGCCGGCAGCTCAGTCTCAGGGATCCCGTCCAGTTTCCCGGAAGTCGGTTCGGAGGAGGCGCTCTGGGCGCAAACCGCCTGACAGTGCCTTCGGCTGACTTCTGGGAAACGTGCCAGGGGGATGGACGTTGTGCAGTGCCGTCACGGCGCCCGCCAGCCGGACGGCTTGAGCCGTGAGGAGGCTGTGGTTGACACGCTGGCAGGGATCGTGCGGCAGAAGTACCCCACTCTGTCGATTGCCGTCATCGTGAAGTTCTGCTGGACATGCAATACCATCAGGTTGGGTGTGATCAACTCCTCGATGGCAGCCGTTTCATCGATGAAGCGCTCTGAGCGCAAGCGTGTGGCATATGCCCAATAGGATTGATCGGTGTTGGATGATGGTCTTGTGGGCCTAGTCTTTAACCCTCGCCCGTATAGGGTGGGGTTGCAACGTCTTAAGGTTTTTGTGTATTCATTCCAAACCGATGAACGGATCGCTCTGAGATTTTCAGTAGCCTTTGCGGCAACATTTTGCCGACTTTTGGTTAATTTTTGTAAAGGTCATATCAGGTCACGGAGTTATGAGGTCATAAAGGGAGCACCTCCGACCAGTTTCAACAAAAAGCTTGATTATCGCACGTATTTTGTACGTACTTAACGTAATTATGGACATATAATGAAGAAATACAGATGCCCAGATGGGTTCCCATTAAAACATAATTTTCCAAATATCGGCGACCTCGGTTGACCTCGTTTGACCTTTCGACCCTTTTTAGCTGACCTACGGTAATTTTTCGTTCTGAATGCGAATTCAGAGTGAATTTTACCATAGGGAACTTTAAACTTCGAAAGTGAAATGACTTTTCGAAAGTTGGAGATTTGGGAGCATGGCTTTGACCTCATTTGGTGCATGATATATTGGTCAAATCACATCATGTGACATGTCGTTATGTTCACAAGATCAAGATAAACATTTTTCAGGCATTTCGTGCATATTTATATAGTAGTTTCGATACAACTGACGATTGTTATAGGAAAATACAAAAAAACAATTTTACACCTTTGACCTGACCTGGAAGGTCAACCATTGATCTTAGAAAATAATACTGAAATTTCAATCACTTGAAATCTCGGCAAGATCTATAGCTTTGGTCTTTGGTTCGTTTTCTAACATGCACGGTTTCAGATCGTCAGGGGGTGTCGTACCAACACCGCCCCCTCTATACGACCGAAGGTGGTACAATGCCGTATACTGGCACGGGCTAAATCATTCCGTGGCGGGGAGACTTATGCAGGCCATGGACGGAATAGAAGTGATTAGTGACCCACACCAAGCATTCAACATGTCAAGTTTGGCACTAAAACTATCATGTGAAAGTAATTAACTGAACGTAGAAATGTGAAAGGCCTGGCAGAAACCGGAGAATCTAACGTAGTCTGGCGGATGCGCTGAATCTCAAGGCGGGTATACACGTGCGCGTATGTTGGCGTTTTGGTGACCTGGAGTTATTAATGGTAATGCCTGAAATTTGGGAATTTTTACATGTTAGAGTAATGTGTGCAGGTGTAATCTTCGAAGTGTGAGGTGACTTATCAAGGGATAACTTCAACCTAAGAACTTTCGAGACGAGATGGGGAAGTTAGGATTGAAACCCGATGACTCAGAAAGGGAATGATGGCGTGACTGGACCCCCTCCACAGGTCAGCGGAGCTGGTCCCTAATCGTTTTGCTGGAGTAAATATGAAGGTTTTAAAAAATAGTGGTAGAAATCCAGGTACATTTTTTTAATGGCGGTAAGGTGGTTCCCCTCAACGTTCCGGTACCCACCCACCCACCACCTATCGTGAATCCCAGGTACGCCACTGTGAGTGGAACCTCGTGATAACATTTCAAACCGAGACATGTATCGGTCAAACTTGAAGATCAAATGCTGAAAGCTTGGTTTATCGGATGGCGATATTGATGCTACAGCTACCTATCGCGAGAAGTTCGGTCGTTGTCGCTTTAACTGCCGTCAGATGGACGTCATTCGACTTGGCTTGTCGTGCGGTATTCGAAAGTTGAACAATCTACCTATTTTCAAGGTCAAAGGTCAAGCTGATCCGTCGGCCGCCTCGTATTTTTCGTTTTTACTCAAACTTACCAAAATGTGGTATCACGCGATAGGCCGGTTGAACACTCGAGTAGCATTTCAAACCAGGCCATAGCAAGATCGGAGGCTTGATTGGGTTCTTCCATGACCCGCCTTCCATCACTATGGCTGCAGTTTACAGGACATGGATGTCCTTCGACGTCGCTTGTTCTGCGGTATCAGAACGTTGATAATTCGAGAAGATCGGCGATGGTCAAATGTGAACCTGATTTTTTGGTCGCCTGCATTTCTTCTTCCGTTTTCGGCCAAGCCTAACCAGCTCTACCATCGAGCTGAAAGCCCACGGTGAAATGGCGGGTAACATTTTGAAACCTGGATATGTGAAGGTCAGATCTCCAGGGCAAAGGCTAGTTTAAGTTTTCGAAGTCCCTGTGATTCATCGCTATGGTTTCACTTTGGACCAAGTGGGTGTCATTCGTCGTAGATTGTTGTCCTTTGTTGCAAACATGCGAAATCGAACTAATTTCAAAGGTCAAAGGTCACACCAATTTTATTCGGTCGCCTCGGATTTTTCGTCGCCCTAAACTACATCTGGCATCAAGCAACAGCCTACGGTGAACCTCGAGCAACATTCCAATCCTGGCCATGTCAATGTCAAGCCACAAAATAAAAGGTTGACTCATATTGTTTAAAGTTCTCGCGCCTCGTCGCTATGCTTCAATTTCCTTAAAGTGGGTGTCATTCCACGTGCCGTGAGATGCTCTAGCACACCGTTAGTAAATCAAACTAATTTTCAAGGTGAAAGATCGAAGACATTTCTTCGGTCGCCCAACGTTCCTTCGTTCTCTCCCAAAGGCACCCATATTTGTTATCAAGAGACTTCTAGCGCTTAACCCTCGAGTAGCATTTCAATCCGGGTCGTGTCAGGTCAAATATAAAGGTAATAGGTTAGTTCGAATCTCTCGAAGTCTTCGCGATTAATCGTTATGGCTTGAATTTTCTTTATGTGCTTGTCATTCGACGTGGATTGCCGTGCTTGTCAGAAAGTTGAGATATCGAAATATTTTCGAAGGTTTCGAAGGTCCGATGTGTGTATAATTATTGAGTATAATAGAAATAGGAATATGAGCAAATCTTTTTGTTTGTAGCCTTTGTGGAAGCGGGCACTCCTATCATATATGAATTCGTGCTCCCCCAAGGGAATCCGTCATAACCTGCTCGGACGGCGCTCTTATTGCTGTATTTTATATACACTGCCACATGCTCTTCCGAACATGAAAAATACAGAACCGACTTTTTCAAGTTGTCCGCTTTCCTCGTAAAGGTATAACGGACGTTATCAAATTCGTAAAGAGCCACACGTGAATGTGCACGATTGTATAACCAGCCGGAGGTAATAAAAGCGAGAGATGAATGCTGTAATCAGGGTGGATCTAGGAATTACCATGGGGTGCACTTGTTTGGAGGGGTCCACTGCAAAAGCACCTGAAGCTATTTCATAAGGTATAGGTTTCATAGGTTTCATAAGGTTCATAGGTTCATGAGGTAATTTCATTGGTTTCATGAGGTATCAAAGCATAAGGTTCTGGCTGAAAAAGAAAAATTATGGGAGTTACACTTGACCTTTCTCGTTTTCTTCTCACCTAGGCCACATATCCCAGTGTCACACCCTTTATCCGCCCCCGGTTGTTATTGCATCAAATATGTCCCTGTGAAACAGGGAAAGCATGGAAAAGTTGGCGTAACTCCATAATTACTAGAACAAAGCCATCGTCCAATAATTATGTTTCCCGGCTACCAGAGGGCATAATTTAACGTTACTATGATGATATTACTCTACGCATTACTATATGGTGATTTGAAATCGAATCCAGCGCATACGTCATTATACCTAGGTGTTCGTACGCAGTGATAAAGATTGAAACTTGTTAATTTTAGCACCAACTTTTTGTACCCAGAATATCATTCCTATAAACGATACATCTGAAAACCACACATTGAAAATGAAGAGGATGAAATCCGAGGATTCTTGTTTCGAGTGAGGAGGGAGAGGAGGGGGACGGCTTATCTCTACCCTGTCCAAACGTTGGGCGTCCCTGGTTTGTCTCCTCTCCCCAAAGTTCAAATACCATTGCTACACTCATGGCTGGGATGTTGATTAGACAGAAACAGAGCTTGTGCTCCTTCGACATTATATTACACTAATTAACCCGCATGAATGCATCTGTATCTATCATAGTCAGGAACGTCAAGACAGATAAGTCGTGTTGGGTCAATATCAGGCTTGAAAACAAATTTGAAATGCTATGTTAAAGATACGGAAATTGGCGCTGGCAAGTGCATATGGCCTATGACATATATCACACCTTATTTCTCCCAAATATGTATATATATATATATATATATATATATATATATATATATACACGCATATGTATCGGGTGCTTCCAACAGAACCATTCAAGCAAAATATTTTGATCTGATTGACATCTTAAAATTGTAAGCTCAGGTCACCTCATGCCACATAGCCAGGATAAATATGTTCAGGCTTGAATATTTCCTGAACGTCACTTTTAAAGCATTAAATTTTATCCCAAGAACAGCGTTTATGATATAGGAGCATCTTCTTAAACTGTCCAGCTTTGAACTGATTGTGCAGCTTCGTAAACTGTACACCTCGTGACTTGACCCCAGGTCACGCTGGGGCAGTGTACACCTAGATAAACCCATCTCTTTGACCTTTACCAACGCATGCACTACATGTGATGTAACTTAGAAAAAGGACAAATCTGGTCAAATCAGGTCTGCTTGCACAAGGTCAGGTCATTTCAGGGTCCTTGTTTGTCATCCAATCTGATATCGCACGACTTGCAGTGATGAAGCCGAACTCATTCATCACTTGACAAGGAACAGCAACATTTTACATCAGTTGGAATTGCAGAATATGCATTAATGGCCTGCTCTTAGGCATTCATTGACTACTAAGTTTAAGTTACAATTAATTAAGTGTTCATAGTTGACATTTGACACATGAATTAATCCCCAATGCTTATGAAATGATCTCTATCATTCTTGGCGTGAGTAATTAACCCCGAATCAAATATTCCACACTAAATACGTAAAAATAGGCGGGAAATTGACCTGACCTCAGGTCAGTAACCTTGACTCTCATGAACATTTCCAGGTGGAGGTATTTGATAAAGGATATCATTTTCTGAGTTTGGTAGTTACATGTTGCTGCTACTCTGATTGGCGACATTTTTAATATCTTGGAACATTACTCTCTCACGCGTTCCAGGTGAGTGATCTTTGCTGACCCGGACGTCACATTTGTACAAATATAGAACACAGATGTACAACAAGGTCCGAAAAAGTTGGTGCCTCTGCATGCACTCATTCGGTGGCTGTCGCTTACATCCTGAGGGGTGTTGGGGCTCTGGAGTTCCCCTTCCCCATCCCCCACCCACGGCACGGCGAGGATTAAGGGCTTCGCATAGCCTTGGTGGCCCGGCACGCGTCTAAGCCCACCATCACTCACTATCACTTTCACGTTCCGCGTCGAGTCTTTGAGGATTGGGAGAGTTGCTTAATCATGCTTCATCCTCCATCCTAGCCACCGATCAGCACTGACAGGCATATGCAAAGGGAGGTTTTCATGGAGTTTTGCGTGCAACGCTCGAAGCTATCACGAAAGTTGGATAAATAGGCATAACTGTACCAGAACCCAAACGTGGGGTGAACGCCTCATGGCTGACATATCATGGCTCTGACATATCGTTTCCTACCATCCATTCACTGGTGAATTTTGTGCGAAGTGTGATACAAGAAAACCACAGGTCAGCCAATGAAAGGCTCGTAAGATCAGTGTTCCGAATATTTACTTTAAGAGGATAAGTTGTCACAACGTCTGTCACACAAGATTTATCTTTACCTGGTCCATTCTAAGAAAAATATGTTCACAAGTTCCACATGAAGGGCAACATGTCCATAAGATATTTTTATAACTGAACATTTTACAAGATCTCCCCTGAAGTCTGAATGCTCAGAAGATTCACAAAAGGGTTATCGATGTTCAAATATATTTGTCTATGAAAGGTTCAGAAGATTTACTTCAAAATGAAAATGTTCAAAATGACCTACGCAGAGCAGGAGATGTCCACTATCAAACAGAAAGTGGAAATGTTCATAAATGTAGGAGCTGGAAATGCTCACAAAATCTACGTTGAAGACAAGTTGCTCTCATGCTCTTCATAGAGGTGGACATTTTTTGCAAGATCTACTTCCAGATCGCAAAGTTCAGCAGCTCTACAAAAAAGTAGCCCCAATGATCAGTGTTTGAGAAGATTTACTAACAATCATCAATGTTCAGCAGATCTACATGTCAGTGAAGGTTTAAAAGATCTACTTCAAAGTCGGGCACAACCTGCGACAGCAGAACGCTGTGCCACTGAAGTTTGAATTGTAGGGAAGATTGTAAATTGGTCTGGAGTGGCACTACTGTGAAAGCACCTGAGAAGAGCTGTCAGAAACCCCATTGAGGGGGTTGTGGCCGAGCCGGGTTGGGAGGAGGGGGGGTGAAGGTGCAGGTGCACTGCAGCCTACTGGGGCGACTTTTCCATCAAACTTTTGACAGGAAAAAATAAGGAGTTGTGTAAGTTCACTTTCCAGCTATACTGGAAATATTATACTCAAACGTTTCCATTGTTCCCTGAAATAAGGGAATGTGCAACATTATCCGGGTATGAACAAGCTGCCTCCTTGCCAAGATAGGCCCGCACGAAAGGTGGCAAACGCTGGGTCCGAAAATTAACTAAAATGGAAATGGGTTCTCTCAGATCTGGAGAGTACGGACTCTATCTTTTGTCGATCGAAGTTGTGCTGGCGATGGTGATTATCTGACTAAAATGTATGGCACACAGCTTCGAGGATTCCCACTAGCTGCAGGAACATCCTCGCCAAAACGCAATGGAAGGCGAAAAATCCGCACCAGGGAGATCGAATAGATGAACCAAACCCAACAAAAAAATAAACATGCGGCAGGAAAATCAACACGCTAAAAGCAACCGCCTTTTCGACGAAATTCAAGCAGTGCACCAGGAAAGCCAGTTTGTGACCAGAAAATCTATTCGGATCGTCCAAAATTGAGAGGTGCCGGAAGAGACGTGCTGGAGCCGCGAAGGACCATGCCAACGTTCCAAAAGTATGCACAGTGGTCCCAAGGTCGCAGTAGGACCAGAAAAATCGCATTTGGATACGAAAAAATTGGCGTCCCAAAAAATGTAGCAGCATCCTCCAAAGAAATTCATTCCGTGACGAAAATCTGTGTGGTGATAATCAACCGAATAAAATTAGATGGAGTACCCAAAAAAATCACGCCGTGATAAAAAAGGCCCCTACTGAACACTTCAAAATATGCAGCCGAAGTCCCCAAAATAAGCAATCCATTAGCCAAATAAAAAATAATCCGGGCCCGGAAAGTTAATGTAGGGCCTATGAGTCGCTCGAATTCCTCACAAAACGCATTGTACGCAGAGGAAAACTTGTCGGACCGACTGCGACAGAATCGCGCCGGAACACAACAAGAAACTTGCGCCTGGGACCAAAAAGTCTCGTCGGATTGAACAAGCGAAGCAGTGCCCATCCCCCACACACACACAAAAATACACCAGGACGCTGAAATAGGCCCGGGCTCCGACAAATTCAGAAGAGATCACGAAAATTGCGCCGTGCTGGGAAAACTCCGGCGGTGCCCAGACAACTCACGTTGGGGCCTTAAAATACCTCTCCCCCGTGGTTCGAACGACATGTCGAGTCGCGACCCTGACAAACCACACGGGGCACAGAAAATCGACCCGGGCTCCGAAACATTAACACGCCCTGGAGGGGGGGCGAAATCCGGGCCCACCCCTCCGGTTTTTTGCAGATAACACCAGATTTTACCGCCGATATACGCCATTGTTTGTGTACCTGCCAATAAATGACCGGCGCGTTGTTTGAAGTAAGAAAAATTAAAATCGACTGAAAAGTTTTCGAGTTAAGGGTTGCTAAATTCAAACATATTTCCCAGCGCCATATCACAAATACTCGATCATGATGCGCTTCCGGTATACTAGCAAAAGGAAGTGATCTGGCAAAACTAGCGACTTGTTTGATGTACATTGTCATGCTACATTGTTCCAGATTCATCGTCACCGAGGTCAATTCAGGTCAATTTCATAACAGGTTAACACACGCTTTAGAAGGGGTATGGCGAAATCCACAAATCCTTCCGATTTTCGTACATATCTACATATTGTACCGGCGGATATACGCCAAATTTATCGCGTTCCAGCTTAAAATAACTGGCGCATTGTTTAAAGCAAGAAAAGTGGAATCGGCCGAGACGTTTTCAAGTTAGGGGCCGGGTTAAAGTAAAAAACAATTTACAGCGCCAGACACATTCGGAGCTTTGCGCTTCCCGTATATTGGCAATAGTGAAGTGTTCATGACAACACTAACGACTTATTTGAGGTATATTGTTATGTTATATAAATTAAAAAGTCATGTTAGGTCGCCGAGGTCAAGTCAGGCCAAGTTCATGACAGGCTAATGAAGGCAAACTTGGTCAACTGGAATGTGCACAAATGCAAATGTCTGTCATGCGATTGATGTCACTTTCCATGCTATTGCCTCTATACATCCCGAAATCTACTGTTTGTCATTGTGCCTAAGCATTTCCATCCTTTATTCATGTATTTCACTCCTTTATTGCGAAGCCGGTGTGCCGAGCCGCCCAACGGAGCAGTCGAGGATGGAGCCCGGTTCCGGCAACTGGAGCAGGTAATGACCTAATAAAGTGCTCCTATATAGGTGACCTGAGGTCAAATGGCGGATCTGACATCTGCATTGCATCATTAGTAATGTCCAAAACATCATTACTGCCAATTTTGGAGCATTTAAACACAGCCACAGTGATCCATAACAATGACAAGCCAAGCCACGCAAAACCAGAAAATTGTGCTGTTTTGAACTCATTTGACCTTGAAGATATTGACCTTAGGTCATGCACTTTGCACACACAATAGAGCCCTATTGTGCCCATCCACCCTGTGTATTTCGTTGCTCTAGCCTTCATAGGAGCTGAGATCTTAGGGGGCCGAATCCACCCAGGGCGCGTTATTTTCGCGTTATTTTTTAATAACGCGTTATTTTCGCGTTATTTTCGTTATTTCAGAAAGCCCTCTAGGGCGCGTTAACCCGTCCGTCCGGGGGTCAATCAATCCGTCCCTCCCTCAGGTTTTTCGCAGATAGCGGACAAACGGCGCGGGGCAGCGCGCTCAACTTTGGCACACCTTTCCCACATCAATGTGACATGCTGATTCAAATTTTTTATGTCAGGTCATGTAGGGTCAACGAGTTAGTCAAGGTCAGGTCAGGTCACCTCCAAAAAGTTCAACCAGTCGTCGCGCTTTAACGGATATATTTTAATGAAACTTTCAGCGTTTGCGTGTCTTTATGGATGCAACAAAACGTACGAATTTAATTTTTCACTTTTTTCATTTTAGACTACATATAAATTTTGCGTATTTGCCAAATTGTAGTTCAAACACAGGATTCTGGCTAAAGTAAGCATTTTTCATTAGGGCAAGCTGACTTGAACATATTTTTTCGGTCTGTTCTACCCATTGGAAAAGGGAAAATTCAAGGAAATTCGAAAACAAATTTTTGAAATTTGAAAAAAAATTTATTGTGAGTTTGGAGCCCAAAAAAAACATCCCTGGTCGATTTCCGCTGTCCTTTTCTCATTCCAAATAAATTTTGTTTTTTCATACATCCCCAAATGAACTCCCCCAAATCCCAGAGTAAAACGCATAATGTAAGTCGTGAAAAGTCGTGAAACTCAGCCCCCTGGTGACATCACTCTTGGGGAGAAACTTTTAGGGGTAGGACCTGGACCATACTTGTCGAGCACTTTCCGATGACACCTCTTTCGTTTTCGTGCGATGCATAGTTTGGATTTAGAAGGGGGTCTTCAACCGCCCCCGAGACGAGATTTGACAGGAAAGACAGCGCGGGTTAGATGAAGTCCCAAAGAAAATTCGCGTCACTCGCGACTATTCTCTGCGGCGAAAACCACCTTAGCCTTTAAAAAAAAGATCGCCATGGCCCTGAAGTCGAGGACTCAAAAATTATTCGCCTCCAAAGAACGCAAAGGATCCACACCCCCACTATCTCGGTGCTCCAAATAAGCACGGCGGGTAACACTTTTCGGAATCGGCAGGCATACAGCATTTTGGGCGACGGCCGGACTCACTTTGTATCTACTCATCCTTTGCCGCCGATATCAGGCTGCAACTATGCAATAGCAGTCATTTTTTCGAGAATTACATAACTGATTTATGTGTCCATGGAAGAAGTATAATGGAAAAGTGCAAAGCAAGCAATGAGGAAGAAATAACGGCAACGTTACCAAATGATACAAAGCATGTCGGGCCCTTTTGCACTCTTCATAGAACTCATTGCATATTACAAATGCGTTGCTACAGACATGTTTCCTATTCTAACCATAGAAGCCCATATCCGTGTGCATAATTTATTTTCCGGGCAGTTGATGTGTGTCCCCCCAGCTGGAACATTCATCATTGATATCTGTTGTAAGGGAGCAGTCAATAATCTGGCGCGTTGCGATCGCATCAAGGCCCGAATATTGCCGAACAAATAACAAATCACTGATTCGAGAGCGGTACTGTACGAAAATAAATATTAGAGTGATATTAATAAGTGGTTTCTGCCAAACTTGTTGTAACTTGTACAACGACATGATGTTCGTCACCAATCATGAAGTTTACTTTTTTTTAATTCCTTCGTATGTGAGTCTCTGAACACCATGTTTATCCATCGATGAGGCTCGCTTGAAGTCACTCCCATGGGAGTATCATCCGATCTTACGGGCTGCCCATGTGACGCATCCATTCATCTGAGTGGCGTCCCAGGCGCTTTGAGCGGAGTCGTCCTCTGCTGACTGTCTTGCCCAGCAGTCCCATGTGAGCCAATTTGTAGCATCACCAAGGCGGCCCGTTCGAAGTCGATGGCTGTCAAATTGGGATCGGCGCGCGCGATGTTCTGAGGAGATCATGTCCCATGCAATAGCACATGACATGTCTGTGCCCCTGACCCAACGTATCAGCCGCAATGTTAATGCGGGCATCGGAGAAAACTCGAGTAAATAAAGGGAAAGCCGGGTCCTGATGTCATTGAAGAACTTTGAAATTTTTGCCTGTGACAAGCTGATTTGGATTCTAAAAATAAAGTGTACAATGAATATAGCTACCACGACGTATTAAACTCCGTTTCCATAAAATACATTGCAGGAGTGCATCGATGAAAGCTGACTTACCTTCATATTTCGTATTGTCTTCACTTACAATGTTATATTTACACAAATTGTTACCTTGCCATCAGATGTATGGGTATGTCATAAGCCAAGAATAAGCGTTGATCGCAGGCGCCGGCATCATAAGGATTACGCCGACCGATCACCATGGATGGCAGTCGGGCCCGGAGCCATTCCCTGGACGGTTTCCCGCGCCGTCTTTCCGGTCAGATCTCCCACACCCCGTCTCGAGGGTGGATTTTAGCAGCCCCTCTAAAATCCAAACCTTAAGCATCGCAGGAGAACGGAAATAGGTGTCATCGAGCGGTCAAATTGAAATGGGTCAGTTTAATCTTTTAATAATTCCCCAAAAGTGACGTCGCCAGATTTTTAGACTTTCCTAACTGACGACTTACATTATGTTTTTGGCTCAGGGAGTTCATTTTGGGATATATGAGAAAAAATTGTAATGGGAAAGAGGACGGCGAAATCGGCCAGGGCAGTAATTTAACTACGGCCTCCCAAACATTTATTTTTACTCTGGTAAATTAAAGAAAAATTTTGAGTTTTCAAGTTTTGCATTTTTTTCCCTTTCCAATGCGGTACAGCAGACAGATAAAAAACTTTGTTGGATAAATTTGCCCTAATAAAAATGCTTACTTGTGCCAGAATCCACTATTTGAACTGTAACCTGGCAAATACGCAAAATATATAAGTTATCCAAAAACGAAAAACAACGAAACATTCCCACTCATACGTTTCTTCCATTCCTAAAGATGAGCGACACTGGAAGTTTCATGAAATTGTTGTATCCGTTAAAGCGTGACGGCTGGTTGAACTTTTTTGGAGATGATGACCTCACTTGATTTGACCACTGACCTAACTCGTTGAGAGACCCCAGACGACCTGACTTCTAAATTTTGAAAAAGCATGACAAATTGATGTGAAAGGTGTTTCAAATTTGGGCGCGCTGCCGCGCGATTTTCATTTTTTGTTATAAAAACATGAGGAAACGGTTGAAGGCCCCCAGAGACGGGTTAGTAGACCCCGCCCCGAAGTTGGATAAGCACCCTTATTTTTTTAAACGATGGACGATAGGCCTGTAATTAATTCCGCCACCATTGGAGTTCAAGCAGACGAGTTCCCTCTGATATTGTTTTATAACACTACGTTTATGGGCGTGGAAAAGTAGGATGATTGAGAACCGGTGGTTTCTCCCCCGCCATTTTGGAGTAATAGAGCCGATGTGCCGAAATTGATCAAGTGCGGAGCATGAGTTTTGCCTATATGCCGCCGTTCAGCGGCTTCTAGATTTTCTGGGCAGCCAATGCTGGCGTTTGAAGTCATCGAACCATGCACACAACGCAATAATGCGCATGAAAACTTTATGTCAAAAGGTGAAAAATTGGGGCTATGTATCTATAAAAGTAGTCGATGGCACCGAAGGCAGCTGATTTCATAAAGCTTCCTTGAAACCTTTGGAAGGGTAGCAGTATAATGCATAGAATTAACGATATACAATTAAAAGTGATACAATGCGACACTTTCGGACAAAAATCGTATGAATTGAGTGAAAAATGACAGGGGTTAAAACTTCTAGAAAGTTATTCATGATGATATATCAGCAGGAATGTGGCGCATTTGGTTTTAAACGCATTGCGAAGGGCGAGGTACGACAGCGCATCACAGAAGGTGTACGACCGTTATAATACAAGATTACTGCATGACCCAATTTCATCCATTTACAGAAGGCGAAGTGACAGGATTAAAATAATTTTTTATGATATCATCATTAGAGAACAAATTTGATTATTACACTTGCCATTGGAAATTTTTGCACCTCTCAGGATATTTAATATAGCGTTAAACATTGCAGGCTCATTCTGGTAGGTGTTCCTTCGCGACCACCACTTTGCCGGGCAGCGCCACGGTGCCATGCCGCTCATGGCGCCTATTTGATATTATTGCAAAGGCGATGCCTTGATCCCTCCTCCTTGGTTGCGACTTTGGTGGGGCCATATTGTTGCGCAATTTTTGAAGAGGATTCTAGCGGAGATCATCTCAGTCCTTGACAGTCTGTCTAGTGGCCAAAGGGCCCTCAGTATTGATCACAACTACCACCGGCCCTAGGAACTCTAGTGTCCCTCGGGCTCTGCTGTCCCTGAAAGATGGCCTCAAGCTGCGAGAATGTCATTCCTAGTTATCGAAATGAAAAAAACGCAAAAGCATTATAGCACGGAGTCAACACAATATTTCTCACCCCTCACTCGACAGCCAACAGGAAATTTGTTTACCTCCAGGGGTCCGTGTTCCGAATGGGGTCTCAACCTCAGAGTAATCTAGTATAGTCTATCTGAATCACCAGTCCTTTCATTCTGGGCCCTCTCTCTCCTGCTTGTAGGTACTCATCAATTTTTTCTCCTGTCTTGCTCTCATTTCAAACTGAGATGGACCCTCACCTGACGTCTTCAGCTATTATGGGTCACTGTTGGTAGCCCGAGGGCGCTTCAAGCCAAGGAACATCCTTTAGCGTTCTGTCCCTCCGGTGCCCTGTTCATTATCAATGCCAGCAGCCATTGCCAACTGAACGCTCTTTCTGGCTTGATATAGGCATTAGGCTCACCTGGAGCGGGTCCTCTCTTGTCTTCAAAAGAAACTGCCAGCCCTCCCAGAATTGAACGTCTTCAGGTCTCGGAAATATACTGCCGATATGTGTCTAATGCATTAGAGGCATTTCATTATTTCCTCAGTTATATCTGCCCATCCTGGAGGGTCTGCAAGGCACCCACGTAAGTCTCGCCCAGAAGGCGGTGCTTGCATGTCACCCCTGGGAAGCGCAGCACTTCTGGAAGTAGTGGAGCAATTTATGAAATAATCTTCTGAACTATCTGTTTTTAGTAAAAACAGATTTACGCCTTCTTCTTACATAAAAAGAAAAGATAATTCGGCGGGACAACATGCGCGCTGATTTTCGCTCAAAGCTCGCGGTGACATCAGCTCGTGTTAGTTGCCAAAATTCCGCCAACTAAAGGGCGACATTATATGCTAAGTGCCGACGAAAACAACAGAGGAAGTGGGGAGGCGGACTTGTTTCGAGCGGAACATGTCGGATGCGAATAAACCGAATCAGAATAAATGAGTCGTATGGAACAAGGTTGCTAAGTGGAGGAGTGTCGAACGAAGTGTGGTTGAATGTGGAATGGCGGGGGATGAATAAGGTCAATAGAAGTAATGTAGGGTACGACGGTTGGACCAGTGTCAGACTGGAACAAGATCGAACTTGGGATAGGGTCCAATATTATTTTTGTCCAAAGTGATATGACGTCGAGATGGGTCAACGGCGAAGGTTAGTCGGAAATTAGAGGGACTGCAATGGCGGGCAGTGGAATACGGAGTGGCCTCACCCAAAGAAAACGTTACTAGATTAGATTGTGTTATTATTGGTTTGGTTGGTTGTCTTCATGCACAAGTGTCTCTTTAGGCTAGTTTCCAAAATTATTCAATTAGAATCCGTGATATTTCATAAGATGCTATTGTCATGCTATTCCGCTCTGGTGTTGTTTCGCTTTCGGCTTTTTCGACACCACACATGGACGCGAAGAATGAAGAAGAAGATCAGGAATGGTCATGGAAGCCAACTTTCCGTCTAACGCACTTTGAAGCATGGAAGATGAACGAAAGATGTGTCCAATGCAGCAGACATGCAAAGGCCGCCAAGCTCAGGTTCACTTGGAGATGACGACTGTACATCAACCAAAGGCAATTAAATTTTAATGGGAGGATACCTTTCCCCGGCCGCCTCCAGTTGAAAATTTGATGCCGGAAGAGCATATGGATGGATGGAAGAGCATCACGAAAGGAAGAAAAATGCCAAAAGGGCTCCCTAAAGGAAGCGTCCTCAGTCGACGGTCAGTTGAGGAGGCAGTCGCTCAAATTTTTCGCAACGTATTCATATCGTCAACTGTATTACTGTCGTAAAGGACTATGCTAACCAGCGCGAAATTAGCTTCCTCAAAGCGCGTGGGCCGAGTGGGTGGGGCTAGCCGCTCGAATTGATGAACTGTTAAATGCATGAGACCCTCAACTTAGCATTCGGCCCCATTCATAATCAAATACTGTGCGGGCTGGAATGAGTTAGCGGTCCGCGCAGCTTATCCAGAAAATATTTGCAAGATCAAAATGTGCGTGCTAGTACAAACCTCACCCCCCTGTCTACTCCCCAATGCGCCTCCCTATTGCGTATGGCGGTGCAGGGACAGGAGGAGGAAGTTCTCCACCCACCTTCTTGAAATTCATTTTTCGACCGACGTTGGAGAAAAGGCAGCTAAACTGCTCGTT
>JAOTOL010000284.1:0-27696 GCA_034440575.1 Imbricaverruca yamaguchii | reverse complement strand
CTTCATATGCTGCTTACCTACATGCATGATTTTGCACTTATCAAAGTTAAATTTCATTTGCCATTCTTCGGACCACTTCACAAGTTCGTCTAAGTCTTTTTGCAGCGAGATATGCTCATCCTGACCTGTTATTGCCCTAAAGACCTTCAAATCATCTGCAAATTTCAAAACTTTACTGCTTAGGCCACTTTCAATGTTATTTACAAATATAATGAACAGTAATGGCCTAGTACTGACCCCTGGGGGACTCCACTAAGAACATTTTGCCATGATGACTTTGTACCATTTAGCATCACTCTTTGCTGTCTATCTGAAAGCCACAACTCTATCCATTTTTAAGATGCTACCTGCAATACCATGGGACTGAAGCTGTATCATTAACCGTTTATGGGGTACCTTGTCAAAGGCCTTACTAAAGTCAAGATATGCTACATCAACCTGATTTCCCTGATCAAATTGTTCTGTGGCGAAGTTCAAAAAGTCCAAGAGGTTTGTGAGACACGATCGTCCTTTTCTAAATCCATGTTGAGTATCTTGAATCAATCTGCTACCTTCCAGATAACTAACTATTCTATCCTTGATAATTGATTCGAGTACCTTGCAGACTAGGGATGTGAGACTTATTGGCCTATAGTTTTCAACTTTCCCTCTTTCTCCTTTCTTGAAAATAGGAACTACATTTGCCCTTTTCCAATCGGTTGGAATTTCATTATGTGAAACTGATCTACAAAATATTATACTAAGTGGAAATGCCAGTTCCTTTTCAGTTTCCCGCAACACCCTAGCATAAATATCATCAGGTCCTGCTGCCTTATTTGGCTTTATTTTCCTGATATGATTGTAAACAACATCACTACCAATGAAATCAACATCATTTGTCAGATCCCATGTATCTGAACTATGGTGTACGGTCGGCAGATTGGTCATATCTTCCAATGTAAACACTGATTTGAACTGCTTGCTCAGCTCCTCAACCATCTCACTATCCTCACCCAATGTAGTCCCGTTTACTTCCAGTGGACCAATTGTGTTAGAAACTTTACTCAGCTTGTAGAAACTAAAGAACTTTTTACTGTCCCCATTACAGTTTCTAGCTAAATCCAGTTCCTTTGCTCGCTTTGCTGCTCTGGTTTTTGCTTCACAGTGTCTCTAGCTTTTCGATACGCCTTTAGATTAATGACATTTGAGGCTTCTTTAAAAACTCTAAATGCAGTTTTCTTAGCCCCTAATTGCTTTTATCACGTCTGGTGTAAGCCATGCTGGCTTTCCTACCCTTCTTTTGCGTCTTTGCTTTTGGGGGACATGTCTAATCTGAGTTTCCTTTAAGTAAGATTTGAACTTTTCCCACATTTCACAGGCATTTAAATTGGAGAATTCTTCTTCCCATCTGATGGCACTTAAAGCCGCTCTCATGCCGTTAAAGTCTGCTTTGTTGAAATTTGGAACCTTTACCAAATTATCCTTGATAGTTTCCCCTACATGTGCCTTGAATCTAACTATGTTATGGTCACTTTTTCCCAGAGTTTCGCCTACAGTCAAGTCTTGAACCAAGTCACTTAAATCCGAGAATACAAGGTCCAAGAATGAACCATGCCTGGTAGGTTCCGATACAAACTGGTGTAAGAACAGGTCCTCTTCAAGGCATTTCCTGAACATTTTGCATGATGGGGAGCCAACACCAGCATTTTCATAACCTTTTTAGATTAAAGTCACCGAGAATAAGGCACTTCCTCTTAAAGTTTCTACTGATTTCCTCACAAATCACCTTGTCAAGCTCCAGTTGCTGAGAATGTGGCAGGGTTCCTGATCGGTAGAAAGCTCCTATCCTAAGAGTATTGCTGTTGCCTTTTCCCACAGTGACATCAAGCCAAATGGACTCCACAGACACATTTTTATCCCCACCTGCTACTTTTTGAGAACTGAATAAGCTATTCACATAGAGCATTACACCACCCCCTTTCATTGCTGGACCCCTATTGCACGAAAACATATTGTATCCCTGGATCTCATAGTCCTGTAAGTTATCTCCAAAATATCCTTCACTGACCCATGCCTCCGTAATGCAAACAAAATCCGGTTCCTCCTCAGCAACATAACACTTGAACTCATCAAATTTGGAACGGATACTCTGGGCATTAAACATCATACACTTAACAAATGCTCCATAACCACCTTTGGCTTTTTCATATTGAGGAGTTCTTTTATCACTAGATGAACTATAACTCTGTCCCCTTGAGTTGCTGCTGTCCCTATTTGCAGACTTTGAGGTTCTATTGCCTTGGCTGACACTATTGGAATATTCCTGAGTTGGCAATGCAATTTCATCCCTCCCCACCCCATTTCCTAGTTTCCCTGAAGGACATGCTCATATACTTTGCCTAACACATGGACCCCCTTCTCAGAAAAATGCAGGCCATCCTTCTGATAGAGGTCCCACGATGCATAAAACCTGCTCCACTCGTCTACAAATGTAAAACCTAGCTCCTGGCAGAGCTTTCCTACCCTGGTGTTAGCTGCCAGTGCCCTAGAGCTCCACTCAGGGGAGGCTCTAGCCCTAGGCAAAATTCCTGTTACAAGCACTCTATTGGTACCCTTCAGGGTGGCCAGAAGAGCCCTGTACTCCCGCAGAAGCTCCTCGCTCCTAGTATGACCTATGTTATTTACCCCTACATGCACTATGACTGTGTTAAACTGGTGATCACTGGTGACCTGTGCCACCGCAGTTACCAGGTCCTTCACCTTGGCACCAGGCCTGGTGATGCACCTCCTGTCCCTCCTACCTTTACAAAATACCCGCTCTAAATGACGCACACGAGAGTCTCCTATGACCAGCACTGACTCCTTACTACTGCTATCCTGGGGGCAGTCATCTAATGCCTGGAACATATTTGCTGTTACTATGCCTGCCCGCTGGGCCGGTCGGCTACACTTCCTCCCGCTCCTACCACCTGCCACCTGCCACTCACTGACCCTTTCCTTAGGTTCGCGTCTCCAAATCCTCCACCCCCTGACCTCATGCCACTTCCCCTCCTGTGACCTACCAGAACTACCCCTCCTCTGTTCACTATTAACACTATTAACACTCCCCTCTTGAGAGATCCCAGCCACCTCCACAGTAGGGGAAACCTCAGCTACCTGGTGGCCTGCGACCACCTGGGCATATGATGTCCCTGCTACGGATTGACCCCTTGTTGCTTTATCTTGCCTACCCTGTGCAACAAGGGCAGCCTTGAGTTGGAAACCTCTGCCTTAAGGGTCCTAATTTCTTCCTCTAGTGCCTGCATCCTGGTCGAAACCATCCTAAACGCTGCAGCTTATGCCTAGATTTAGATTCAAATTAACTTGCTAAATTAACTTGCTAAACAACCGACAAAAAAGCTAACTATCATTCACTATAAATCGCTACCTCCTATACTGTCAGTTAAATATCTGAGTGCCTCAAGAAAAGCAGAAACTATTAAACAATTGTTTGTTTGTTTTTTTTTTTTTTTTTTTTCTTTTAAATAAATTAAATAACTAAACAAGATGTCTAATCTAATTGTCTTCCACACAAGTAGACAACTATATAAATATCCCTTTGATATCACTTATGGCTAGACAGAAAAATGAACAGTCACACAGCACTTATGAATACCCCCAACTTACTACTAATTAAACTATCTTAAACTTCAACACCAAACACACTTGCTAAACAACCGACAAAAAAAGCTAACTATCATTCACTATAAAGCGCTACCTCCTATACTGTCAGTTAAATATCTGAGTGCCTCAAGAAAAGCAGAAACTATTAAACAATTGTTTGTTTTTTTGTTTTGTTTTGTTTTTTAAATAAATTAAATAACTAAACAAGATGTCTAATCTAATTGTCTTCCTCACAAGTAGACAACTATATAAATATCCCTTTGATATCACTTATGGCTAGACAGAAAAATGAACAGTCACACAGCACTTATGAATACCCCCAACTTACTACTAATTAAACTATCTTAAACTTCAACACCAAACACACTATGCACCAAAAAATAAATAAAGTATGTTAGGATAGTATGAATGTTGTCTAATGTACTTATCAAATCTACACACTTGTAATATCTCCTACTACAGAAATCGAAGAGTCGAGAACACGCCGAAGCCAAAGATGGCGTCCTGCGGCGTCGCTAGGTTAATATAGTATAGTTTGCGTGCTACGAAAATGCTTATAAGATAAAACCTAATGAAATATAATAAGAGAAGTAATTGCTAAGCACCTATCCACAGCTTAGACTAGAGTACTGCCCTGTTCTGCAGCGACTTATCTGGAAACCTGGAGCTCGGGGGCGCGTCCTTCCACCTTGAGAGCTGGCGGCAAACTTTTACTTGTTTATGCCTTAAAGTTCCTTGCATGCCCCGAAATAGACATTTGCTGGTGTATTAGAAGACATGAGATAGCCGATATTTTCTTAACTATCGATTTTTCGACAACACTGCCATGTTTCAATCGACTCCGCTCGTCGAGACAATAAAAAAGATGTTCTATTTGACCAACTTATATCTGGAATGGTTTTCACAGCCAATATGGCGTCGATGGCCGAAAAGTCTTTTTCAAACGCATGTATGTGTGTGTGTTTGCACTTAACCATATATAAAGTTGAAAATAACCAAATCTGGTTCCTCCCACATTCCACCCAGCAACAAGCCCATGCTTAGCTGGATGGAGTTGTGGGAGGAGCCAAAGTTAAAAAATAATTACAAATCAGGAGTGCTCACCACCATTCAGCCACAAACCGGCTGCTAACATTATAGTTTAGACCCTAATTTCTTGTTGGGATGGATCCAGAGTCAGTCATATGCCTCCTTTGGGTATGACTACTAACAGCATTCTTTATTATTAGTTTTAGTGCTCTAATACCCGATGCTTTGTATGCTTGTTTATTTGCTTTCAATCTCTTAGCTGGGAGTGCCACGACTTTACTGTTTATTTTATGGTGTTAATGTAAGGTGCTTGCAGTCATTGGATAAGGGGAGGGGGCGCTCCTGGTCACCTGATCTTGGGTGGCGAACATTACAAAAACAAAATGCATAGCATAACAATATGCATGAAACAAGTCGCTAGTGTTGTCAAAAACACTTCACCTTTGCCAATATACGGGAAGCGAATGAGCGCCGATTGTTGTGGTCTGGCACTGCGAAGTGTTTTACATTTAACAGCCCCTAACCTTAAATATTATCGACATATTTTCATTTTGCTTACTTTATACTTTGCTTACTTACTGCTCCGGTCATTTGTAAGGAGGTACAGCGAAAATGGCGTATATTTGCCAGTACAATATGGAGTTATGTACGAAAAATCGAAGGGGTGGGCGGATTTCGCCCTCCACCCCTCCAGAGCGTGTGTTAACTGTCATGAAATTGAACTGACTTGACCTCGGTGACCTGACATGACTTTGAAACAAAATAGCATATCAATATACATCAAACAAGTCGCTAGTGTTGCCAAGAACACTTCCTTTTCGCCAATATACGGGAAGCGTATCAGCGCCGCTATTTGTGGACCGGAGCTGATTATGTGTTGTTTAATTCGACGACTCCTAACTCGAAAACTATTCAGTCAATTATCATTTTTCTTACTTTAAACAACGTGTCGGTCATATCTAGGCAGGTACACAAACATTGGCGTATATCGGCCTATGAAACCTGGAGTTATCTACGAAAAACCGGATGGGTGGGCGGATTTCACCACCCCCCCCCCGCCCTACAGGGCGCTCGTGTTGAGGCCGCCTGAAGCTTCGTTTGTTTCTTCGCATCGGCTTTATTTCTCTTAATTCATCATAATTTCTTCGTGTAGTTTTTTCGGTTCACGGTTGCACTGTAAGCAGCACAAGCCCGAGAAAGTGGAAAGCCATCACCACATCAGCTGACGTTTATTGGAAGCCAGACGGACGGTCGGACGAACGGACGGACCGCTTGGTGTTGTGCGCAGAGCTAGATTTGTGCTCTGTAATCCTGCATGTGGAGAGGAAGATTGCTGGGTAATCGAAGACGGAGGTGATATTTTCTTCAAACTTGTAACATATGAATTTCAGTTTCCAATTTCCAAGAAACTTGAGCACTTTATCACAGAGCAGTTTGTTTCCAAATAGCACCATTCAACCTCCAATTGAGAAGAATGAGAGGACGATTTGTGTAGAGAAGATATTACTCTGGATTTAAATAATCCAGTAACAGCCTATTCTTATAACTGTGGTTGTGCCCATATGTTTTTCACCGTCACATAGCCCGCAGTATGTCCGTTGATACTGATTCATCGTACGCCCGTCGGCACAAACTCTACAGTATGCCCGTCAGTGTTTCACTCTAGCGTGCTTGTGGGTGCCGAATCTGCATTATGTCTGTCGGTACCGACTCTACAGTATGCTCATAAGTTTCAACTGTACAATATGTCCGTCGGTACCGAGGATGCAGTATGTCCGTGGTCACTGACTCTACAATATGTCCGTGGGTACAGACTCCACAGTATGTCCGTATGTATCGACTATACAATATGTCCGTGGTCACTGACTCTACAGTATGTCCGTGGGTACCGACTCCACAGTATTTCCGTGGGTACCGACTCCACAGTATTTCCGTGGATACAGACTCCACAGCATGCCCGAGGGTGCCGACTCTGCAATATGTCCGTCGATACCGACTGTGCGGTCAGTTAATTAGTGCACAGCTGTTCCGTGTGTCCGTGAACGCGGAAGGACAACCAGTCAACCCATCGGGGCACATGTCGACCATGGCCTTTCGAGACGTCTGAGCACAAGCGGACCATGGCCTGTCGAGACGTCGGAGCACAAGCGGACCATGGCCTGTCGAGACGTCGAAGCACAAGCAGACCATGGCCTGTCGAAAACTCGGCGGGTGCGGCGGCACGATCTGGCCAATGGAAATGTCGGCGTCGGAAGACGAGGCCCAGTGCAGCCCGACCGGGGACTGGACTCGACTCGATCAATACATGACCAGTGGTCCGATGAGATACGTCGGCGAATACTCCGGCGCTTCAGAAGTTGGATTCGCTCGCGACTATTCGCACCGCCTGATATTCTACCAGGAACGATGGGCCCAAATGGAACCATTCGCCCGAAATAGATGCAGTGCTCCGTCCATTCTGAAAATGTGATGACTATTTTCAAGCCACACCGTGCTGGTCAACACTATAATATTTTCGATGTAGTGTAGGGTATGTTAGATGTAGTGTAGAGCATGTTGGATGTGGTATAGTGTATGTTCGATGCATTGCAGGATATATTAGATGTGGTACAAAGTATGGTCGATGTTCTGTAGAGTATGCTCGATGTAGTATGGTGTGCTCGATCGAGGTAATCGATGTTCGACGCTTTTGAGTTGAGACATATTTTTTCTCAAGAACTTATTTTCTTCACCGAGGCGGGTTTCGTGTGGTGTGCAAAAATGGAAAGCGCTGCCGAGCATGCAGGGAGTCATGATGCAAGCTGTGTACCGGAAGTTTACGAATTTTAATGCATGGCTGGTGGATGTATATGACACCTTTGGATGATTGGTTCCTACATGGGTGTAACTTGGATAATATTTTAATTATTATGTTTTTCCTTAAAAATAGAACAGCTATGAGGTGAAGGGGTCTCTTATGGTTTTGCTGGCCCCAAGCTACACACATTATTCAATTGCTCCCAGATCTCGTCCATTATTTGTTCGCCGGGGTCACTTTATAGCTTGCTTTTTTCTCAAGTAATTATTTTTCCGCCTCCTGTTATCGATACCTGATTCAGGTTTCCCTTAACGGCTCCACCGGCTGGTTACTGTGAAGGGCGAGAGCATGGGTGGATGAACCAGGGCATTATTTGTGTGGAAGAAAGGGATGCATATGCCATTATTTTCAGTCAATGCTTATTGGCCCCATGTTTAAAGAAAACATTGCTATGGATTATGAGGCATGCTAGAGATAAAGCAAGTCAATCAAAGCCTCCATACCTACCCTATTGGTTGCCACGCTCATGGACGAGATGCATTTTTTGCTCGATCTTTCGTGCATCGCCATAGGTGTGCTGTTGATTTTGACGAGAAGTGGTGGGAACACGTCTGCCACGTCTCAGATGGTCCGATCCGACCATGTAAGTTTCCACTGCTAGGGGCACAACGGTTGGTTGATGCTGAAGGGATCTAAATTTCACTTATCAATACCAATGCCCCCCCCCCACACGAATAAATAATACAGAAATCAAACTTACACAGAAGTAATATGGCACACTTACCATGATTACACAACGAACACTGACCTGCCAGATTGCAAACCAAACGGGTCACCTTCGATCATAAATACTACGCACAGCCACAGATCTATCTGTTCAGGAGGCGGGGGCAATGCAACTGAAACACGAACGCGTGCGGTCGAAGGTAGAGTCCCGTTTTGGTCAATATTTCCCATCGTTGCCTACCTTACTCGGAAACGCAGGATTGCCTTGATGTGACCACTCATTTACTGCTTACTTTTCAGTGGACAGGCCAAATAACACCAAACAATTTGGTTGTGAGTTAGGTAACATAGAACAAACGGTTAAACCGCAAGTCAACCGCGAATGGGGGTAAATTAGTTTTAATATATATATGTATATATATATATATATATACATATATATATATATATATATATATATATATATATATATATATATATATATATATATATATGTATATATATATATATATATATCGTAGGGATTAATCCTGGCACGGTTCATTTCTGGGGCAGTTTACACTGTCAAACGGTACATTTTATATAGTGGTGGCGTCACATTTGAGACAGCTGATGGCTCAAAATGATCTACGGCGAAGGTGGAGGCCAACGTTAAATTGGTATAGATGTCGGCGATACGTCGCTGAGATAGCAGCGAGCTGTCTCACGTGGGACAATTGTGGCGCGATCAAACCTACGGAATGACCATGCTGAAACGAGGGAGCCTGGTTCTGGACATTGACGTCATGGACGTTTAGGACATCTGTTTGGCCTCGATTGGCGTGAAATTAAATGAGCACATGAAATTAAAAAGCAAAAGTACAGGAAAACAATTGTGTCACGCATATCACCATCGATGCCCACAATTGCCACTGTTTGCAAATATCATCACTTCTATTAATGGATCCCCGGCTAGCTGTATAAATTATTTGACTTCAACCAGGTATCGAGAGCAAACTATAACTTCCATCTGATGATGGGTAAATGGTTTTCAATGAAAGTGGCCAGCTGGTTCGTTCATTTACATGAAGTCTTCAGTAGGCAAACGGGAAAGTTTTCCCCCTTGGGAGCAGTTGGAACGATGGGAAAGTCGACCTCTTTGCACCATCAAGGAATGTGAATTGTGGGCACGTGGGTATGTCTGCTGTAGTTGTCATGGAGGAGAACTCAACATAAAGTTGAATTGAAAAAGTTGAGTGAAGGAGGACAGCTTTTGCGAGTGAAGATATATATATATATATATATATGTATATATATATATATATATATATATATATATATATATATATATATATATATAGTATATATATATATATATATATATGTACATAATGCATATTTCTTCCGACTTCCGTGTCGCTTTGGCTGTCACCAATGAGCGTCGGTGCAGTACAAATCCATTACGAGAACGACCTGAATGTCACCTATTTCTAGACCTAAGATTGCACACGCACCCTGGCTGCAGTTCGACATAAAAAGACCGAAACGAACAATAGCCTTTTGCGAAGCATTAGAAGCTTCACTATTGTTATGCAATGGCTGGCACTCGGCACATGGATGCGGCCAGCTCTGATGCGCGTTATGTTGGTGATTTCAACGCATTGCAGCAGCGCGCGTTTCATTGTCCTAAACATACTGAACGAATCAAGTTTCAGGTGCAGTCAGAAAACCCGGCGAAATGCACGCGGATGCACTTGAGCCGCAGCCTGCGGCTTCGCGGACTCAGACGACGACAGCCTCAACGCCGACCGCTTCCGAAGGGCAGGCGAAGTGCACGCGAGTTAGTGTAGGGAACTTCCGCACTGACATCCCGACCCGTGCGTGAAGTGTAGGTGGAAATTACGGCGGAGCGAGCCGCATTGTACCAGCGCGAGGAGTTTAACGGCAGCAGCCGACGGCTGCGGCGCCGGCCAGCCGCCACCGCCGGCTTTGTGGTGGCGTCTGTCAACAGCTGACGATCTATCGCGCCAGCTGACCCCCTCAGGCGGTTCCCACGCGGCACGCTGCCCGGTCCACGGTTTGCGCAGCCGGCTCCGCATGAATCGAGCGGGTACTGCTGTGTCGGCGCGTGCGTCGACCAGGGGACGCGGCTGCGCCATCTGCCGGGCTGCGCTGCCCTGTGTGCCCTGTCGGTTATTTGTTTGCGATTCGTTGGCGGTTCGACTTAACGCCCATTTCCGCGGCACAATACCACGCTCGCAGATTAGCATTGACAGGAAATGAGGTGCTGACGGCTCCTGAATGTGGAACAAATTCAAGATTTATCTGAATTAGACCAAATATCATGTAGGATTTCGAGTTGACTTCGTCGCCTTTCGATCAGCTTCATGATCGAAAAGCGACGAAGTCAACGTCCCCAGGAAATTTGCAGTGCGTTGGAGTCAACACCTCCGGAAATCCGCAGTGTGATAGAGTCAACATCTCCAGGAAACAAACAGTGCGACCAAGTGGCATCGCAAGTGTTTCTTAGCACTAAATGTGAACGGCAAATCTAGGGGCACGTGGTAGAGAGGGAAAGTTAGGCTCTGCCTTCGGCAACAAAAGTGGACCTGACTGTTGCCGGACTGCTTCCCAAAAACCAAACTTTATGCAGAAAGAGATGGAAACAAAGGGACCAAAAATAATCGCAAATCTCTCCTTTAATTGAAGAAAACTATGCGTTGGAGTGGTCAAGGACAGTACAACGAAGACACTGATCCCCTCCCCCACTCCCGTAGTTCCCTGGGAGTGTTGGCCAAAGTTGTGTTGCCAGCAGCCCTGGGTTAACAGCCGTGTGACTATCAGCAGACCCAGATCAGCAGTCGTGTGTCTGTTAACAGCCCTGGATCAGCAGCCGTGTGCCTGTCAGCTGACCTAGATCAGCAGTCCTGAGTCTATCAGCTGACCTGGATGATCAGCAGCCTGTCAACATCCCTAGGTCAGCAGCTCTGTATCTATCAGCAGCCTTTGGTCAGCAGCCGTGTGTTTGTGAGTAGCTCTTGGCCAGCAGCCGTGTGCCTATCAGCAATCCTAGTTGGTTAGCATCACTGTATCCGCCAGCAGCCTTGGGTCAGCCGCTCTGGTGCGGCCGTTGGTGGGGCTGGTCGGGGTGCGGCGGTTGGTGGGCTGGTCGGGGTGTAGCGGTTGGTGGGGCTGGTCGGGGTGTGGCGGTTGGTGGGACTGGCGGGGGGGTGTGGCGGTTGGTGGGGCTGGTCGGGGTGTGGCGGTTGGTGGGACTGGTCGGGGTGTGGCGGTTGGTGGGGCTGGTCGGGGTGCGGCGGTTGGTGGGGCTGGTCGGGGTGCGGCGGTTGGTGGGGCTGGTCGGGGTGCGGCGGTTGGTGAGGCTGGTCGGGGTGTGGCGGTTGGTGGGGCTGCTCGGGGTGTGGAGCGGCCTGAAGCGAACGGCGCGAGGCGGCGGCGTCAACGACACACATGTTGGTTTCAGGAACTGAGGAAAAGATGCAATATGTAAAAGCCGCGGTAAAAGGTTCATTCATTAAAGTTTTAGCGAGGCATTGGTGCGTTGTCGAAAGACGCCAACAGCAAAACAAATTCAGGCGCGGGATGCACTCGGACGTTCTGGAGTGGCGCCTTCGTCTGCAACGTGTAGTGGATGGGAGTAGGTTGGGCTCAGGCGTGCCGTGTGGACGCCACGTGTCCACTGGAACACCCACTCCCGTTCCCCCGACCCCTGGATCCGCCCCTGCGGTCTGTCTGATGCAACATTCTCGCCTACCCGTCGCGTTTCGGTGCGCCTTTCCCCGGCCTGGTGCACCTCTTCGGGCTGACTGTACGCTTCGTGGGCTGGCTGTCCGGCAGGTGTCAGTAATGCACTACATATGGCTATGAAGTTGCATATTTATGTTTGTTATATGGATGAAGTTTGGAAATTATTGTTGAGGGGTTTCAGCGTGTTCTATTTATCTTCAGCATCCTTATCCATGTGCATATTAATGCATTATTTGAGGTTTATCGCACATGTGTATCATTTTCCAACGACACACGTCCTTCCATGTATTATCTTGCTTAAAGCAAAAATGTGCACATCATATTTGTTTTAAAAGCCGTCATGCCCTAAGTAATGCTAAGCTATGCCATGCTATCTACTTTGGGGTTTGAAGGGCGCATCGTCTACAATGGGCATATCTACCATGCTATCTACTTTAGTAAGCATTAAGCAAACTTCATACGAGGTAATTGAAAACCAAATGAGTTTGTACATGACTAGTTGCATACAAAAATCATATTGTATGAACTATCGTCAATATTGCTAATATTTCACGACTACATTTGTCCATTCTACAGAAGGAAAGCAAACTACAGAGAGGATTTTCAGGAAAACCCTTTAAATTCTTATTAGTCATGCAACGCTGTAAATGTCCTATGCATAGATATGGATTGGTGTATACCCCAATCAACCAAGCATATGATAGCATACAAATATACATTCGTTATGGGGTTCAGGTTCACTTACGTACACCTTTTTTATTCTTTTTTATCAATTTAGTCCGAGTTGTCGCTGGGGTGGCTTGAGGAACCAGGGTTCTATTGTGAAGCAGAGCTTCCTGCGTGAGCCCTGGCCCCACCACCCGATCCACGAATTCCAGTTCAACGGCAGAATTTTGATCGAAAGTTTAACGTGCCACCAATACACCGACACGCCGCCCGGTAGCTCGTCCACAGCCTTGTCGGGCCAGCCGCCAACTGACACTCCCAGCCTGGGGCTAAATGCGAGCGCGCGAAGCGACTCGAACCCTGTGTTACCAAGACAGGGGAGACGAGTGCAGGTCAGCGCTCTAACCAGCAGAGCTACCGGGGCTCAGTTGGTTTTATTAAACTCCGTTGCCGTATAAAAAAAAAAAACACCTATGATTATTCGCACTTGTCGACCCATTATTAAATTCCGTCCTAGGTAATCACATTTATAGATTGTCAACAACACTTCCACTTTCCTTACCAGACTTCCCTGGCACTTGCCTACCTGCGATTGGAAGAAACATGAACAAAATCATCAGGTCAAAGACTTGACCAAACATCATCTCGTTAGACCAAGCCTGGCCTTGAAATTATGACCAGATCGGCATACCAGTGCAAATTGGATGCACTGGTAGATCCAGAAAGCTGGCTTCGAGTTGCTCCGCATGGACAAGCAAATATAGCTCTCACATAGGTTTTCGCTTTTTTCACACTTCTGGAACTCCTTGGATTTGGCATCAAATGTTTCCAATTTTTAATAAATTGCGATAAAAGACCAATCTTGTTCCAAAGTAGGTGCACGGCCGAGATGGTCCTCCTGTATCTACCGGTGAGTACATGGTAAGTACAGATGAGAAAAACACAACATTTACACCACACGACTAAGCCTAAGAGCCCATCAGTCCTGAACACTTTTAGTTCAGCTATCGGCCCAAGCATTTGCCACTTCCCGTGCCCATCTAAGCAGGAAGGTAACTAATGCCAGGAATCAATGGAAACTTTGTGTCTGAAGAATTTCCGGATGTACGCTGAACGTGAACTCACATGGCGATTTCCTTGGAGGGCGCAATATACTTCAAATAATAATTTCGCTCATCTCGAAAACCACATACCTTACTCGTGTTATGAAACGAAAGGTAAATATATGACTGTATTTTCCAGGAATCACATTTGTGCAGGCACGGAAATATATTGCATCTACACCGACTATGCGCGGCAATTCAAAGCGTAAATATCTCACTCACTCTCTTCCTGTCTCCCTGTATCCTTGTCTCCCTGTCTCCCTGTCTCCCTGTCTCTCTGCCTCTCTGTCTCTTTGTCTCTCTCGCTTTCTCGCTCTTTCGCTCTCTGTCGCTCTCAATCACTCTCTCTCGCCCTCTGTCTCGCTCTCTCTCGCTCGCTCTCTCTCTCGCTTGCTCTCTCTCTCTCTCGCTCCCTCTCGCTCTTGCTCTCTCGCTCTCCTTCGCTCTCTCTCTCTCTCCCTCTTTCTTTCCCTCTCTCTCTCTTTCTCTCTCTCTATCTCTCTCTCTCCCTCTTTCTTTCTCTCTCTCTCTTTCTCTCTCCCTCTCTCTCTCTCTCTCTCTCTCTCTATCTCTCTCTCTCTCCCTCTCTCTCTCTCTCTCTCTCTCTCTCTCTCTCTCTCTCTCTCTCTCTCTCTCTCTCTCTCTCTCTCTCTCTCTATCTCTCTCTCTCCTCTCTTGCTGCACGAGCTTAACAATCCAGATCACATGGTCGAATCAACACAGGAGTGGTTCTCGTACTATCTGCACTACAGACAGCAGTGGCTGCTATGGTGGACTGAAGTTGCTCAAACTGGACAGCGGATTCTTCCAATGCTTCAGAAGGCGAGTTGCTATTTCTTGCATTGTTCGCGATGTTTATAAACAATCTTCCGGAGCAAATCGATTCCTCCGGTCTGATGTTCACCAATGATATCGGAATGTATCGCAAAAGCACATGTGTAGCCGAGACCGTCCCCTTGCGATAGGATTTACAAAGGCTATCCAAATGGTCCAAAAATTTGGAGCTGAATTTGAACCAGCAAGTGAAAATTGTCTATGATGACCCTTAACACGCACCCTGGAGGAAGTGGTGATGGGGGGGGGGGAATCCGACCAACTCTCCGGTTTTAGTACATAACTCCAGATTTTACCGGTCGAAATACGCCAGTTTTTGCGTACCCACTTAGAAATGTCCGCTACGGTGTCTAAAGGAAGACAAACGGAAATCCTTAGAGACCTTTTCGAGTTAGAGGCCGTTAAAATGAAAACATTTCGTAGCGCCAGACCACAAAAGTCGGCGCTGATGCGCTTCCAGTATATTTGCTAAAGGGAAATGTTCTTGTGAAAACAAGCGACTCGTTTGATGTATATTGCCATGCTACATAGTTTCAAGGCCATGTTAGGTGATCGAGATCAGGTCAGGTCAAGTCCATGACAGGTTAATGGAACCAAACTTGTTCAACTAGAATGCTGTCATAAATGCAAATTACTACCATGCGATTGATGTCACTTTGCATGTTACTCCCTACACAGCCTGAAAACTACTAAACGAAGCCGATTGCGCCGAGCCGCCCGATGGAGCAGTCGGGCGGGCTGCCCGGTTCCGGCAACTTGAACAGGTAACTGATTTTATAAAGTGGTGCAATATAGTTGACCCGAGTTGAAACTCCGGATCTGGCATCTATATTGCATCATTGGTAATGTTCAAAACAGCACTGATGCCCATTTTGGAGCATTATACATAATCACAGCGATCCATGACAATGACAGCCAAGCCACAAAAGTGGAACATTTTCACGTGTAGGACCTCATTTTACCTTGAAGATTTGAGAAAAGTTTATGAAATTGTCGCATAGTATAGTTCACTAATGTACCCATCCACCCTGATAATTTTGTTTTGAGTGTTTTGCTTTAGTACGTGCCAAGAACATATGCGGAGGGGGTGGCGGTATCCGCACACATACACACACCCTCCAGTGCGCCTAATTTTCAGAGGCTCTCCAAAAGCTTTCAGGGCGCGTGTTAACACGCTGACACGAAACTACGTGTGCCATTGAAAACAATTATGACGAAAATGTGGACACCATTTGGGACTTGGTGTCGCTTTAAGTAAAATAGAACGTTTGGTCCTCACACCGACAACACCGTGAATAAACAGAACAAAGTACTTGGTCTTTTAATTCGGTGTTTTCAAAAAGTTGACACTGGATGATATTGCAACCAGCCGTTTGCACAGGAATTTTACAACGTTCAGACCCAGTTAGTGTTCGAGTAGTGCAGCACTATCTGGGAAAGGAAGGAGGAGGTCACGTGAATAGAGTTGGGATGCTACAACACAAATATTTGATGTGACTGAACGACAACTCTCTTCACAAGCTGCTTCCCACTCACTGTCGCACGGAATCTTGCTGCATCCTCTTATTAGCACGTGCAAAGCGCGCATAGTGTAACATGACAAGTTCGTTCGCAATCGCCACCATGACAGGACTGACTCACTGTTCTTGCAACTACATTCTCGTTGACTCATTCGTCTTGCAACAGTCAACATTTCCAGTAGATCGAAAGGAACGAAGCAAGATTGGAAAATGCATAGATGCGTTTTGTTATTGACACGCCAGGGCGTATGACACGATAATAATGGACTATCCATGATTTAATCATCACTGAAGCAATGAATAATCAATCCTAGTAATCTGCTAGACAAGTAGATATATTCTCGATCCATTCACTCAGGCATCGGACTTGATGAATGCGGGGGCTGATCCGGGAATTCTCATGAGGACACTCGTCTCGAGGGTACCGTTTTTCGGATGGAAGCGTTCGTTGAAATACGTTCAGCATGGGGGTGGGTGCACTTTACCGTACTTGAGAGGCATTAGCTGACAAAACAAAAGTGCCTTAAGTGTGACGGCGTGTATACACTCGAGCCAGAGGGGTGTCTACCCGGTCGTATGGTCGCCACCTTTCCATGAGGAGGCATCCTCCAGTCCCTTCTGCATTCGCCCTTAGAACAGTGGGCATTTTGCAGTGGCATGTACATGATGATGTACTTCTTAACGTATAATAGTGGGCAGATGACTGGTGGCTGTGAATGAAATGTTACTTAACACCGTGCCGTGATCTTTACCTTGATTGTCGAAGAAGAATACAATTTTTAACGATTCTTCCGGTGAAATATAGGTGTCACCAAACTTCGGACAAAAAGAAATAGGATCTTGGAAAAAGAAGAGATAGCAACTACCTGATTATTCCCCAATGAAAGTTTTCACTTGAATATACGCCTAGATAAAACAACTTTGAAGCCTTGAAGCCTTGAAGCTCGTCGATAAACGTGCACTGCCTTATACTTCTTTATCTTCTAAGTTTCTGGCTAGATGAGTAAGACACTTCTATAATTTTAGTAGAAACATGTGTATTTTTTTTTAAATTCCCATACCCATTAATAGGTAGGCAAGAGTGCCCTTCCATACCCGTGCGACCGAATTACGTTAAATTCCAAGGGTGAGAGGTAGGTCGTGGTAACAAATCAAGGCAGTTGATTTGTTACCACGAACAAGTAATTGCTATCTAGGCACAGTTAAATAATATTGTGTTGCATTTTGAACGTTTTCTTCCCTATTACATGCTATTTTAAGTTGTTTTCTCAAGAAGTACGTCAAAATGATCCAAGTTCCGTATTTTCATCTATATCTCGCCGATTCTTAGCTCAACAATCTTGAACAATCACGCATTCATTAATATTGTAGGACACTACGATGACATACCCTAGATCAATTATAACATACCATTGTAATTCGGCAGGTTTGAATGTTTCCTGAATACACCCATGGTCGTTTTGGAATTTCTTCCCATCATCGCTTGCTGGACTTTTTCCGTCGTTAGACCACAGCACCAACGGTGATCGATCCCGATCGGAGAGGACGTCAAGAGGGCGTGGAATTGTCCCGCGCTCACCTTGGCCGTTATCTTCATCCTATCGGACTGATTCGTCCCGATTTGTATTCGACGCTGTGAACTGTGGAACACAGCCGTGCAGTGTTTAGCGCGCAGGTTGCATCTCCTGCGTTGGACGGATGCTGGTCGAATGTGTTGGTATGCAGCGCTGCGTTTGTGTACCGATTGCATTTGGCTGCTGCTATGCGCTGCTCACCCGTGCCGCATCGGTGGCAACACAGACTTCAGCTGAACGTATCAAAACCATTGAGCACAACTCAATGTTCACCGTGCATGCTGCACAATGATGAAATGTCCAATTGGTGAAATATTTCACCCCAGCGATTATCTGCACGTGATATAAGCGCAATTAACTACACTTTCAGACAGCCGTTGGACCACAAATCCACCGTGGAATGCTAATATTTCCCCACCTACCATATTCACCAGCGATCATGACAGGAAGCAGGGCACGTTGCTTGTCACCTACCACATGTGGGGTCAGGCTTGTACTACTGGCATAGTCTGGGTGGGTTTTCAGGCAGAGGAAGCATGCAGCCACAATGTTCCATTGACGATGTGATTGCCAGCAGGACGAGCTCCTCTCCGGCCTACTCCACGCTACGATCGCCAACTCGTCACCAGCTGGTGTTAGACATTCACGATGTCATGTGACAACAGCAGTTCAATGTCATATGACAACAGCAGTCGAATGACATATGGCAACAACGGTCGAATAACATATGGCAACAGAAGTCGAATGACATATGGCAATAGCAGTCGAATGCCATATGACAATACCAGTCGATTGATATATGGCAACAGCAATGGAATGTCACTTGGCAACAGCAGTCGAATGACATATGGTAACAGCAGTCGAATGACATATAGTAACAACGGTCGAATAGCATATGGTAATAGAAGCCGAATGACATATGGCAATAGCAGTCGAATGCCATATGGCAACAGCAATCGAATGTCACATGGGAACAGCCGTCCAATCACATATGGTGACAGCAGTCGAATGAATATGGCAAAAGCAGTCCAATAGCATATGGGAACAACAATATAATGATATATGACAATAGCAGTCGAATGGCATATGGCAACAGTAGTCGAATGCCATATGACAACGGTAGTCGAATGGCGTATGATAGCAGCAGTTAATTGTCATGTGATAACAGCAGTCAAATGTCGTGTACAACAATACTCGGATGTCATATGCCAACAGCATTCAAATGGCATGACAACAGCAGTCGAATGACATGACAACAGCAGTCGAATGGCATGGAAACAGCAGTCGAATGACACGACAGCATCAGTCGAATGGCATGACAACAGCAGTGGAATGACATGGCAACGGCAGTCGAATGAGTCTGCAAAGGATCCCGGCAGCGGCACGGTGCAGAACTCGAGAAGCCGTCGTCTTCCAGGACATTACAGTTCAAATGCGACGTGCCACTTTGAGAAGCTGACTTATGGAGGTCACTGACCTGCTGCCGGAGCGAGCACAATGGGCAGACTGCATCGGCGACTGAGCGACGACTGTCGGTGCCGAACACTCCCCACCATCCCCTGGTCGCGGTGTCCGCCCCCTGGCCGCGGAAATCACGCCCACCCGCTCACGCCCACCCGCTGTACCGGAGACTGAGTGATGTCTGTCGGTGGCACACAGTCTCGACCGCCCCCTGGTCGTGGTGATCAGCCATAGTCGTGGTTCCCACCCCACTGGTCGTGGTGACCACCCCCGGTCGTGGTGACCGCCCCTGGTTGTGAGCTACAACCCCCTGGTCGTGGTGACCACGTGGTGGCCACCCTGGTCGTGGTGACCGCCCCTGGTTGTAGTTACAACCCCACCCCCTGGTCGATGGTGGCCACCCCTGGTCGTGGTGACCGCCCCTGGTCGTAGCTACAACCCCCTGGTCATGGTGGCCACCCCTGGTCGTGGTGACCACCCCTGTTCGTGGTGACCACCCCTTGATCATGGTTACAACCCCCTGGTCGTGGTTACAACACCCTGGTCGTGGTTCCCACCCTGGTCGTGGTGACCACGTGACCATGCCCACACGCTCTTCTGGTAAGCCGGCGGCGACACGACGGGTGTGAGCGACACCGCCGGCCCAAAAATAGCCGATCCCGTCGACACGCCACACCGTTAAGTGCGAATTTACCGACCTGTTTACCGAGCCGAGGATTTATGCACCTGCCACTTTATATTATGAGTGGGGGATTGATTTCCATAGGGGATGGATAGAAGGCATTATTCGTTACGGAGCTGCCGTAGTTTGGGTCGGACTCCCAGCTGGCACGACCGATACAGGATAACAAAATAATATTTAGCACATCATATATCTATGGATGTTGCACAAAACAGAAAATAAGTTATCAAACCGATGGCAGGCTCAAAAACGTCCAGAGAAATACGAAAAGTCAACGTGGTGTATATTCTTTCCATGCCACGCCTATATGGTTAACCCACAATGGAATTGACTGAGAAGCTGATTATCACCATCTCACTAAAATATACGAGCATTTACTACATATATGCAATGTTTTCCCTCTAGTGAAGTTTGAACCCAATCCAAAAAACTTTCCTTAGATGTTGTCTTAGGACAATAGCTAACGTGTCATATCAATTGGACCATTTTGCATATTTGCTGTCGAGAGGTATGCTTTACGTCGAAGAGAGAAAGAGAGAGAGAGAGAGAGAGAGAGAGGGATAGGGAGAGGGAGAGGGGAGAGGGAGAAGGAGGGGGAGAGGGAGGGGAGAGGGGAGAGGGAGAGGGAGAGGGAGAGGGAGAGGGAGAGGGAGAGGGAGAGGGAGGGAGAGGGAGGGGAGAGGGAGAGGGAGAGGGAGAGGGAGAGGGAGAGGGAGAGGGAGGGAGAGGGAGAGGGAGAGGGCGAGGGAGAGGGAGAGGGAGAGGGAGATGGGGATGGAGAGAGATGGAGAGGGAGAGGAGAAAGATAATTGTTCGATTGCGATTCATTGCTGGTCCTCCCAGCCACAGGCAAAAACCGTTCGTCAAGTAGACAAGAAGAGAAAGCCATCGCGCCGCTGTATGCTTTAACCGTCAGTCGCAAATTCAACTGAAAGTTGAAGTATGGGTAATGGTTAAACTTACGGTGCCACGTTGTAATTATTTGCACTTCGGAGCATTTAAGTACATTTATTTCAAAAACTACCATGCAACCTTTATATGACGTAATTTTCTTTTTCACTTTTCTCTGTCTTTATACCCATGTTTTCGGATTTGGAGTAGCTTGTAACTTATCAACTATTGGTGATAAACCCATCAATATGTAGGTTGTACGAACGATTTCAACAAACTAAGTCCATATAAATTAAATGTCATAGAATGTGTATTTGGAAGGCTGCAAACAAATATACCACGTGTTTTGAGCCTTTTTTGGCCATACTACGCAATAGACAAATCAAGTTAAAATACGAGTGAAGTAACCTTATCAGCAGGAAAAAAAACGTCACTGTGATCATGATACCTAATGTTATGTGTGCAGATAGATATTAAGCATACATATGTCTAAATATTGTTGTGAAAAATGATCCACTGAATGTTTTGTGACGATTAACGCCCTTCAATGCATCCAGCGGTAATCCCATGGGTACTAATGTATATTTAATGTCCCGCCGTATCCTTCTAGTCTAGGAGACTTTTGAACGATTAATGGTCATCACATAATAAAAACGTAATTTGCGTGAATAAGTAATAGTGTATTTCTGGTGAATAGCTTATCGACCTATTGCATACATAGATGCATTCACGCGTATATGTAATAATATATACATATATATATATATATATATATATATATATATATATATATATATATATATATATATATATATATATATATTTGTCATTGATGGAGAGCGCGAGGGCCCATAAGAAGAAGAATAGCATTGACACAACTACTCGAGCATACTCGTGCGGACTTAGCCGCCAACACGCACTCGAACGCACTCGCCAGCGCGTGCTCCAGCGCACACGCACTGGCGGTGCGCTGATGCATGTTTACCCAGTTGCCAGCTGTTCTTGGATTTCCAGCGTGGCATAAACTGTCGTGATGCCATTCCTGCGCGTGCATAGCCATCACGTAGTTCATAGTCGCATGCATACTTGCTGGCCTTGTGTCGTGGCATGGAAGTGTTGTTGGTGCCAGGCTGGTTCGTTGTAACGTGCACTGTCAGCTTGACTGTGAGCATCGGCCGTTTGTGGTCGACCTTCGTCCAGTGAATTAGCCGATGATAGGTGGAGGCATTCTCGTTGATTTTGGGGACAAGGGGCGGGCACTGATGTCGCTCTCGTTCTTGCTGCTTCGGAGTGGCAGCATGGTGGTGTCTTCTACTGCTGCTGACTCTTTGTCGTCGGCTAGCATGTATAGGAGCATATTCTCACTATTACAACAGTATACATTTCGCTATATGCACTTCAGATATACCGCCCTCATGTGCTCAAGTAGATATTGGAGCAGTTGTGCGCATCCGCACCATGAACCTTCATTTGCCGTTGGCCTCAGCTTAAGAACAAAACACATCTGCCCGTAGTTTGTTTATTGGTTGGTTCACGACACACTTTATGCACATTCACGGCTAATGGCGCCGCCCACACTGTTTCGCCGGTGGGCCGCGGGATTGGGAAATGTCCTGAGTGGCGCTAGAGTCGAATCCGGAACCTTTGGTACCCATAGCCCGACACCTTAACCACTCGGCCATCCCCGCCCCTCTGCCCATAGTTGCTAGTTATGTTCGTCACAATGTCCTTTATATTAATCGCATTTTGCCCGGTAGCACCGTGCTGGCTGACGTACCGGCGAAAGTAACCGATGTCAGGGTAAGCCATCGGAAATGACATAAAACCCCGGCATTCCTATTCGCAAGGTCGAAGAATATTTTTCCCTGACGAGCTGCTTCCATTGTACGCAGTAAGTATGCCTGGTCTGTAGACGGCTCTTCGACTGCTTCCTCAGAAAACTCGGACCGCTGCTGCGATGCTCACAGCCAAGCTGGCAGTGAGCGCATCAGAGCGGGTAGATCGCAGCAACCTGGGACCGACGGCACTTCCATGTCACACGCAATCTGTGGAACGAGCAGTGGAATTGGTCACGAAGACCAGCAAGCGGGGATGTAATCATGAACAACGTGATGTATATCTAAGGAATTGCATCACGACAGGTGATGCCACGCTGAAAATCCAAGAAAGGCTGGCAACTTAGCGAATATGCACTCGCCGTATGCGGGAGTGCGTGCGTGCGGATGAATGCATGCGTGTGCGTGCGCGCTAGTGCGTGAGTTAGTTTCCACATCACTTGCATGTCAAAACGTATTAAAACGTATTAGTTGCGAAAACATTACTATCGGATGAACTTACGAACATGATACGTCAAAAGGCATTAAAATAATAATTTGTCCCGACATCGATAAGACATATATTGCTTACATATCCGTGTACACTCATAAGATAAATTTTTATGTTCACAATGGCATCTTCTTTGCTATAGATCAAGACACTTAACTCATCTCGTAACCTAATTTGAGCATTGCCTATTGTGGTCAAAAAGGCCCAAGATACGTTGCTTTAATTTATTTGCAACTTTGGAAATGCGCATCCCATAACCGTAATTTTGCTATTTGTAGACTTAATCCACTGGAACGATTTGAACAATGTGCATGCTGATTGTTTTGTCAGTATTAGTTCCAACGTTACATAATACTCCCAAAATCCGAAAACATGGGTACAGGTGAAAATAAAATGAAACCGCACACACGCTTCATTGCTATTTTTAAATCAGCGTACTTGAATGCACCACAATCCAAGCAACACATCCCGTAACATGAGTGTTATGATTTACGATACGCCTTGATGTTTAACACTGAACGAGAGTCGGCAGAGTATTGGACCTGGTCTTGTATTGACGCCAGTCCGGCGAGGTATCGCCAGTTGAGTCCGACATCGATGTCAGGTGGGCTGGCCCACTCCCAGTGCGCTGACCTTTGGTACTCCACGTCGACTCCCCGCTCCCGCTTTGAGTTGGCAAATATCGAGCATAGGGCTGGCGTGAGGTGACGAAGGATTGGGGTGGGGTGATTGGATGATTTGATGAAGCTGCCGATACCCGACGTCGGCAAGGGAGCTGGCGTGGGTACGTGAAAAGAGTGTGATCTGGAGGACTGGATGCAGCTGTTGGGTGGTGGCGGGAGTGGGGAGGGGTAATGTGGATGACAAGATGCAGTTGCCGGGTGGGGGTGGGGCGATCTGGATGACTGGATGCAGCTGCCGGGTGGGGGTGCGGCAATCTGGATGACTGGATGCAGCTGCCGGGTGGAGGTGCGGCAATCTGGATGACTGGATGCAGCTGCCGGGTGGGGGTGCGGCGATCTGGATGACTGGATGCAGCTGCCGACACCCGACGTCGCCATGGTGGTCGGCTTGGGGAGGTGAAGTGGTGGGGTGATCTCGATGACTGGAAGCAGCCGCCGAAATTTGAAGTGGACAGATAGCTCGCGGATCCTGCCAGACGATATTATTGCGGGGGCGGCGCGGACTTGGACAGAAGTTTGGAGAGGAAATGAGGACTTTGACTGGAGTCTGGAGTGCCCCTTCTGACCCGGACTGGAGTCTGGTGAGTCAGTACGGACTTGGAGGTTGTCTGGAGAGGCAGTGCGGAGTTGGACGTGAGTCTGGAAAGGCTGTGTGGATTCAATCGGAAGGTTTTAGACGACATCTGGTTTTAAACTAGGAGGTTTCTGGTTTCTTGTTTCGGAAATATATCCTGCAGTCTGAGAATACTGACAAAAACCAAAACTTTGGATGCCCCACACATGATGTCAGCTTCCAGATATGTGCATGTAAAAATGTACTTCATGCGGAAAAACTAGTGAGGTTCTGTGATATTTCACGTCTAGTTAGAAGCGTAGCCGCAGTGAGACGCGGTCAGTGCGCATGTTCGTATGAATCCATGAATTTCAGTTCATCGGCATAATTTTTACCGGAAGTTTAACGTGCCGTCAATGCACCGACACGGCCGCCCGATGGCTCGTCCCCAGCCTTGTCGGGCCATTTGCCAACTGACCCTCCCAGCCGGGGGCTAAATGCGAGCGCGCGAAGCAACTCGAACCTTGTCTTGCCAGGACAGGGAGACGAGTGCAAGCCAGCGCTCTAACCAACTGAGCTGCCGGGGCGACACTATAAAAAAAGTTATCCGTCGTGCTAATCAAGTCCCGGTCGGGGACCAGGACCTGGATGAAATTCAAAATTTGGCAAGAAATCTACCAGAAAGCTGAAATCGTGTTCTTTGCTCTGAGTTCATCTTGGATGATTTTTTTTTAAACAAAAATTATCTGGAATCAGAAAAAGGAGGGTGAAATAGATTATGGCCTTACAATTTTTCCCCCTCAAAAATCAGCTTTTTTACTTTAAAAATTTTCACATTTCGATATTGTTTTTTATAATGTGTAGAGCGAACCTCAAAATGTTGCTTTAAGTCAACTTGCCCTCATAAATAAATGTTGACTTTAGCCAGTATCTTCGATTTTAGCTCTAGGGTCAAACGTGCAAAACTAATACGCCATCAAAAACGAAAAATCCTATGGTGTGTTACGTTGCATACATATGATGAATGTTTCATTGAAATATGTTTATTCGCTAAAGCACGATGTGTAATCCGTAGATGACCTGCCCTCATAATTTTCACATGTCAAATTGGTGTGGGAAAAGCTATACCAAATTTGGGCGCCCTGCTGCGCGCCGCTGCGCGCCGTTCTTTCATTATCCGTGGAAAACCTTAGGGGCAGTTGAAGACCCCCCCCACCCGAGACGGCGCGGGTCAAAGGTCATATATTCATATAAGAATCTACCGCGGTTAACTCAAGCTGAACGGGTTGATTTGGAGCTTAGCTCACTTCAACTGACCGAAGTCGATGACCTTCGACGAACTGACAGCAAAATGTTAGCACAAGATGCAAAACTCATGTATGGAACGGGTACCCCAAAATTGGACGTGCTGGTGCACGGCTTTTTCCCATTGTAGATGTTCAGCAGGTGTAGCAGAATCTACACCTTCCGGCGCGATCATTGATCACGTGCTGCCTAACTCGCGCATCATTGATACACCTCCAGGTGTATCAATGATGCCTCGACTGAAGCACGTGCTAACACAATGGTTTGCTTCCAGCGGATTGGAGCACTGTCTACAGTTCTGACACTTACTGGATTCAGCTTGAACACAGATTAACTTCCACGCATCCAGGCTGGACTAGAACGACGTTTTCCAATTCGCATTCTGCTCTGGAGATGATAGTCCGGGTCAGATCTGGGCTACGCTCCACCGAAGCGCCGAAGCATCGTCTTGGCCATCCACGAGATCAGTTTCCATCTCCAACCACTGCCTCCATTTTTCTTAAGTCTGCTCATAACTGCACATCAAGTAATCTGATCATAGCTGCACGTCAAGTAATCTGCTCGTAATTGCACATCAAGTAATCTGTTCATAACTGCACATAAAGTAATCAGTTCAAAACTGCACATCAAGTAATAAGTTCATAACTGCACATAAAGTAATCAGTTCACAACTGCACATCAAGTAATCCACAGCTGACGAGACGTTAGCGGCAGATTTCAAGCGAGCCAAATTTTCGAAGCTGGTCCGGTCCATGTCCCCCCCCCATGAGACTAGCGTCCATCCATGATCCCCGCGCCATGTACGCACCCGTCAATTTTGTTGTGAATGCTGCCCCATACCCAGCCTGGCCCAGTCACCATATGTAAAACACTCGTAGAAATTTCAGCAGAGGCACAGCCAAGAGGCCCTCCATACCACTGAGACAAGCAAAATGCCAATAGATCCGACGAGACATTTTTTAAAATTAATACCACTCCAAACCAAAAATTTCGGCGGTCTCCATCACATGATTTTTTTGGGGGTCGGCTTTACCGTCGTAGGAAATCTTGGCCACGTCCATGAATTTCAAGATATCATGGCACGTTCCATCTGGTCCTATACACTGATATATCTTGCATTAAAAAGACTGGTTCAGTGATGCTCGCAGGTGTTTGGATTCTTGTTACCTGCCAGATACTTTTTTATGTATGAAGTTTCAAATCAAGAAATATAATCAATTATACGATAATATTTCACATATGTAAGAAGTGTGCAGGTTGGGTAGATCCTACTCAATGCCTAACACTTGCAAATAATTAAAGGGCAGATATCACACCATCTAAGGTGGTGCAAATTATTTTACACTGAAACCACGATTTCCTCTAATTGAACCAAGCGCAACTAAACATACTTATCCACACCCTGCTGAAAGTACTTCTCACACACTTGGGTCATTCATTAGCATGATACGCTGAATGTTCTGGAATTGTTCAAGCGGACATCAACTCTCGCCTGAGCACAGACTCCATCCATCATAATTTTCTGCGAAATTGCGAGCCCATCAACTACATTAGATGGTCTAAAGCATAAATGACTTTAACTGATCCTACTCTGCCCACCTCCACTCTGCCAGGGTCACTTTTCACAGCTTAATAATCTTTAGAACTGGGGGATTATTTGCTGGTAGATAGGCAGTCATGTCTGCTAAAACGATGCAGTCTGCTCACATATTATCCTCATACCTACATACATGCTGTTCGACATACCTTAGTGACTAAGCAGTTTGAGCTCATCACCTATGCTATATTTTAATCAACGTGCCGTTTATATCTAAACAGGTACACAAAAAGTGGCGTATATCGGCCGTTAAAATCGGCAGTTATCTACGAAAAACCGGAGGGTGGGGCGGATTTCGCCCCCCTCAGGAGCGCGTGTTAAAGCAGCTAAAACTCGCCAACAATGATTAGGATGCAAGCTCGACGAGGTTATGTTTGTGCCAAGGTAGCGGTATGCATGATGAAATACCTGAAGTGAAGCACATTCACACGGCTTCTTCCTGGATGTTTGTGAATCAAAGACGTTATCTCCTCAGCAAATTATGCAGCCTTTTTGCCAAAAGGTAATGGGGTTGCTGCATTGCTGCAAACATCTTGACAAATGTGTCAGAAACGGCCTGGA
>JAOTOL010000283.1:0-26169 GCA_034440575.1 Imbricaverruca yamaguchii | reverse complement strand
AACACGAAGAGATGTGTCCCAGAACCAAGTAATCGCTAGATCATAGTGATGACAAGTGGTAATTCTCTACTCCACTAATGCCATGTTCACTCGTGATATAATATTGCTCGTTATGAGACGGAGCATCCAGATTTAGCTGCTCCCCAGTATCCTGAAATCCCTAATGTGGAAGCCATCGCCTGCTTTATCATCCAACGAACAGACTTCTTGAATTGATTTCTATGAAGCTTCATAACATCCGATGAATGTTGTGAACTCTGAAGTGAAGAGTACATGTGTTTTCATCAGTTGTTTCGGAAAAATGTCTTCTCAGCGTGACAAAAACAACCGAGGTGTGCGCCATTACTGTCATCGCACTGCGATACATACCTCCAGACTTCTCTGTAATATTCGGCTGCTGATGTCGGTCACCCGGACCTCTCGTGTGCCACCGAATAGTCGTCCATCCAGCACGTCTCAACTCGTGTTCTAGATAGCTGTGTTTATCTTGATTGATAGGTAGCTCGTGCAACAGTTATACTACTTCGAAGGCAGGCAGGACTACAGCATGGCGAAATATGGTATCTGCACTTGAAGACCAGCCTAAACTGAAACCGTAGGTTCTGATAGATTCTTATGGATATAGTTCGGACACCGGGAAGCCTAGAAACCATAATTTATGACCTGTTTTCGAAATGGTACTTAGGCATCGTCCCAACATAACTCCGACCAGATCTTTATCATTGTATTCAAGAGTGCTATGCATAAACAGACGTATATGTGCGAAATATTTGTACGTATATTGAAACAATGTTCACGTTCCTATTTTAGTGACATATGCATTATATTTCGACACATGTGTACAGTCATAGGCACATGTTTGAAGACAACCTTGCATACATGAAAGTCTATAGAGCTCTCACGTCGAGACGCGATACCAGGCACAAGTTATCTTTGCCCATAGCATTCCCCTTCCTGAAGCTGTCTATCCGTCGCTGTCGCTGATAACCCTCACCTTACTGATAATCACACCGGGGAAACATCCTTGGTCGTCCGGGTCCAATCAGCAGTACACTGGGTTTCGGGGAAGCTTTGGACATCAAGACTGGCTAATGGCAGATTGAAATTATGATATTTGACCTGGGTTTCGGGCTAGAGATAAGGTACAGAGAGACATGATCGGTGACCGATGGACCGGCGCGTTTCCGAAGGCCCGGTGTGTTTATTTACTGTCTCGGCGTACTTTTTATGATGATGTCACTGCGGGCCCCGGGGTTCTTTGGGTTCTCATGACGTCTGCAGCTCCTGTGCGGTTTGAGGGCCCGGGGGCGTTTTGGCGCGTCGCAGCAATTGCCGCCATCAATGCTGCCGTGCCATCCGTCAGAGCGTACCACTGTTTCAGTTCAGTGGTGGATGGCAATCAGGTAAATACGAAATGAAGCAGTGATCGGTCGTGTCACTTTTTGTCACAGAAGCAGTGTCACTTTTTGTGCCCTGAAATGGGTTCGGACATCCCAGATAAATGCCAAATTTTAGCGCTAGACATGCTGGTATATTGAGAGAAAAGGTTTGCAACCTTCGAAATCGCTCCGGTAATCGAATTACTTTCGTTCCAACCTTGTTTCGAGAAGTCAACACTTGCTTCTGCTGCTTCGTAGCAGCACAAGCAAGTGCTTCTGCTGCTTCGGAGCGATTTCGAAGGTTGCAAACCTTTTCTCTCAATATACCAGCATGTCTAGCGCTAAAATTTGGCATTTATCTGGGATGTCCGAACCCATTTCAGGGCATAAGTGACATCCCTTTTATAGTCGTTAGGTTGTTCATCGACATACGTCAGACGTCATTAGTGTTGTCACTGGAGGCGCCAGGCTATGACTTTTTGTTCAACGTCCAATGCAATGTCAAAAAATATGCCAGTTGTCCGACAAAAAAATGCTCGAAAAGTAAGCTCTCCGAAAAAATGTCCGTGTAAAAAGATGATACCTATGCTAATTGTGGCCAATGCTAATTGTGTTCAGACTTGGGGCCATTACTCACGAATCTCGCTGTCTGACCATCCATCGATGTTATATTCTATTCATCCATCTATCCATTCATTCCATCATTCGTCATCAGTGATTGCATAGAAAGGACATGTTTGTTGAGAATTTGCATGCTTCTGCTTTTCAGGTCGCAATCGGATTCATGTCCGATGTGGTGGCATGTGCAGCCCAAAACGAGCGCGTGGAGATGCAAGCGGACGCCACTTTCCGTACAACGCCACGGCTATTCCACCAGCTGTTGGTCATTTTCCTGGGCGTCAATGGAGCCATGCTCCCAGCTATGTTTGTCCTCATGACATCGAGAACTCGGCGGCTCTACGAGGAAGTCTTGCGGCAAGTCCGCCAGGTCCTCGGAATCCCTGTGAGCCAGTTCATGTCGGATTGGGAGCGAGCTCTCCAGGCGGCGGCAGCTGCCACGTGGCCAGCAGCCGTTCTTCACGGCTGCTGGTTCCACTTCGCGCAGGCAGTCATCCGGCAGGTTAGTTATGACGAATGTTTAACTGTTACGTTTCCGCTGACGCGTCCATGGAAAGGTTCTTGGAAGCTTCATATGGAATGATTAAGATCGTTAATTTTCCGCGTTTTTTTCTCGAAAGTAAGTATGCTTTCATACGTGCTCGGAACATGTTGGAAGAGCGGAAGAAAAGCCACGTGGGTCGCTCCAATGCCATCAAGTTAATCACGAAAACTCTATTTCAATTATTAAACCTCGGGGTCATCGGAGAAATCGAGTACTGGCCTATATAGTATGAATACAAGCGCGCAGTAAAAAAAAAACTAAATCTTAATATCAGATGTGTAAATATCTATTACTAATTATTATCTTGTTATTTAACGACGCTTCCAACTGCTATGGTCATTTCGAGTCGGCAACTGTAATGCTGCGCCCGTCAGGCCAGCAGCTCACTTGTCGACAGTGCGGCTCGAACCCATGGCCATTGCCATGTGAGACAGACGCGTTTACCAACTGAGCTATCCTTCCCATGTGTGTAGATATCTAATGTAAAATAAAGTTATAAATGGGGAGGCCAGGCCCCTCGTTCCTCCCTCCGGCTTGGCTGCGCCTCTCATTGTCAAGCTGTATGCACCCGAAAGCTCGAATCATTTTAAAGGTAAATTTTCCGTTTAATTCTGTCTTTGACTCTGCATGGAAGTTTTCGTTGACCATTAATTAGAGACTTTTCCAAAGGAAGGCTGAATTGGGCCCATTACAAACTTGCTGAAAAAATGTCCGCTAGGAAGTTTCCACAACTGAAAAGTCGCCATACCAAGACCGATTGCGGAAATAACCTGCGACATACCCAAGGAGACAGAAGGCTCCTGGAGCCGTGGCACCCCTGGAGGTGGAGGCCGTCTGTGGCCAAGAGCCTCAGCACTTTGTGTAGCCTAAGACGCCAGTAGGGCCAGAATTTGCTCAAAGTAGACACCTAGCTAGCAAATCGGACCCAAATACATCAAACCCCAGGACAAAAGAACATGGAATTAAAAATAGGGCTCTGAGCTGCAAAGAAGAGTCACTTAGCTGCCATGGACCCTCTTGGTCCGACTTGGCACTTTCCAGGACGGAATCCTGTGTATGCCACATGAAATAAAGTACTAATCCTGAATGTGTCCTTGCCATTTCTGCTCGAAATATGGACTATCATAAGCGTTCCAACCAGACCTATATGCTCGGGTAGCACAATTTGGAGACGAAAACTATAATAAATCCCATGTCACAGATCCAGAGACGATGTCCAGTATTTCTGTGTGCAATTCCGTGACGTCTATATACTATAGAAATGATAGTGTGTCTGAGTTTTCTATATTCATGTGATGGATAGCAATTCACCGGGCTATCGCAAGGTATTTCGCGCCCATTTCAGGCTCATTGCAATACGGAGCCGAATTTGGGTCATTGTGACATTACCCAATGAGCAAAAAAAGCGGAATGCTATTTTTTTAAAGATCCGGCGTCTGGGTCTTCGTGCGGAGTACGAGCAGCACAACACGCCATTCGGAAGATGGGCCCGCATGCTGGTTGTCATCCCGCTTGTGCCGTCCGACCGCATCGAGGAGGCATGGACTCTCTTACTGGAGAGGCAGTTGCCGGAAGTAAGAGGCGTACAATGCCAATATACGTGCACGAATATGCTCATAATACACAAATGCTTTTGTTACAACTAATGAAACTAATGATAAGCCAGGAAACTTCAGCCCGAACAGGTGGATCCGACGATGACTTTAGCTAGGTCATTATGGCGGTGCCCAACTGGATGTAACCTGACCGGAGCAATCTTAAACCTAGTTACACCATGTTTAAAGGTGCAGGTGCACCATGCAGCGCGTTAACTATGCATCCAGACATTTCATCACTGGCATTATGACTGACGATGGTCAGAGGTGGTGAAACCGCTGTAGGTATTTAAAATATATCAAGGTAACTATTTTATTAATGTTTTTTGCGATTAATACGATACGACGAATGTCTCGCTTCAACTAAAGGACAATTTTCAATTAAGCGCCCCAGACCAACCTAACCAAGCCAAGTCCGACCCGACCGTCCGTAACGCTCTTTGTAAGCAAACATGCTGGAGTCTACTGGTCACTGTTCCATTCAGTTTTCCAAAGCATGCTGCGTATTTTTCTTATCACATTTGTACGCATGCCACTTCGTAAGACACAAATTCCCTCTTAAGCCATCTTAAGAAGCTTCCGGAGAGAAGAAGCTTAAGCTTCCGGAAAATTATAGACAGTATGGAAAATTCCACATCCCGGAAGGTTTCCTTGAAGTTTCTGATGAAAGTGTGCTGACTGCTTGCTTCCCTATCAGTTGTATTCGACAATTATCGATCCATTCAAATATAAATTGTATTCGACAATTATCCTCGGGTAGCTTGCGGCCGCTAACGTTCCGGGGATGTTCCTGGACAATTGATTAGAGGGTAAACAGGTCTTTTACATGTGTTCATGGAATGTGAAGAGTAGTGAAGGAAGAAGGCATGCGTCATGCTTGTCCCCGCCACAGGAACGTTTCATGAAGAACATAGAACATGAGGTGCATGAGCCGATACATAGTAATGGACACTATAAATTAGACGAACCAGAGCATACCGTCAAATATTGACAAATTAACAACGTATCAACGTTCGACTTGTCCCGAATTGTCAGGCAACTTCAGGCCAATGTGCATGAAGCCTACCTTTTAATATATTTGCTGTGCATCAATCAGTCAAGACATGCATCGCATGGCATGATCCAGCAGTATAGCTTTTTCCGGCTGCTTTGTGCCAATTCAGCGTTCTTTGCTTTAACGTCTTCCCTGTACATGTCCTTTCCGATTCAGTTTGCTCGAGGCCGAAAGGCTTGTACATTGTTCAATGTATCAAAGTACAATGCATCTTTGACACATTGTACCTGTTATAGTAGTGGCATTGCATGACCGCTACCTCTTGCGGCGGTCATGCAATTCCACTGCAAGTGGTAAATTGTTGACTGGGATAATTTGTTACATCCAGTATATTTCATCAGTATGGATTATTTGGCAGCAATTGCCTGTGGCGAAATGCCACTAGAATTAGGTCCGCATTATTATCGATATCAGCATTGAAATTGTGTGCGGTAGCTATTCATAAACACAATATATGAAGGCCTAGAGTCCGGACATAGCATAAATTCGGCTACTTGGCATTTCTTTGTGAGAACCGGCATTTCATTCTGGTATCCAACGGGCACTGGAGATAAACATACCGAGCACGGAGCATTGCAGTCGAGATTTGTAGACATAAGCGATGTACATGAATTAACCTGAGCTTGTGCATGATTTGTAGGCCTTCGTCGATACAAGAAAGCCCAGATGCAATTATATAGAAATAAACGCCCGTGCGATATAAATATCCATGGTGTGCTGCAGGGGATGTCAATGCCAGTCCCCTCCATGCAAATCACATGTGTGGGCACAGGCCCCACTCTGCATTGATTTGGATCCTCATAGGCTACCACGTATTACATACCAATTCGATCAGATACACAAGTACTAAAACATTATTCTTTATTTGGGGTGGTAATGTCGCTTTCTTAGGATAATACCACCATAGGGCGGTGTTAAATCAACATACATGGACGGAAGCTCGGAAAAAGATGTATACAATACACCGCAAGAAACCAGTTCAAAATATAGTTTTTTTTCCTCAAGAGCATTGTCTGTTCCAGGTGGAGCAGGAGTTGGCAGTACCACTAGGCCGCCTGGTAATCTACCTGGACAGGCAGTGGCGTGGCGTTGAGCCGGAGAGGCTGTCGGTGTTCGGGCTCGCCCGGCGCACGAACAACGACGCCGAGTCGTTTTTCCACTCTTTTGGGACGGAATTTCCAACGGCTCACCCCGGGTTCTGGCTGTTCGTCGCCAGAGTGAACTCGGTACGTTTTCTCACGATCCATGTGCAATACAGACTACGACCGTCACGTGCCTAAAGTCCTAGCATATGTCTGGATGTCATTCAGGTGGTTGTCTCACTTAATGCAGCTACAAGAAGTCCCTTGCATAACACTTTCGAACCGACTTGATCTGCAGAACAGCACAATAATGTTTTTCAAAGGTGGGCGCGACGCTGAATTTTTGTACTTGCGCCTGCGCCCCTGCGCCGGCGGCGATGTCCACCTGCGCCCGCGCCGCTGCGCCGCTATTTTTGGCCCCTGCAGTTGCGCCCCGCGCCACTGCGCCGCGCGCCGCTTAATTAAGTATGCCTATACAAAAACTATGTGCAGTGCCAGAGTTTCTACCTATTTAGCCCCCCAAAATACAGTTTTATGATTTAAAAGTTATTTTCATTGAAAATATAACTTATAATTCACATCACAGTTACCTATATTCACATCAAAGATTAAACTATTGCCCGTGAACTATATTGCTCGGCCGGCGGTAAATTTAGCCAACTTGGCTCCGCCCACTGAGTCTGAGTTTCTGTCTCTACTCATCCTTCTACTCAATGTCCTCCTCCTCCTTGTTCTCCATGTTAGGCTCCAAGTACTTGTACCCCATAAGCTTCAGGTTGCCGCGAAGGACCAGCTGCTCAAAGTTCTAGGCCGTCAGGGAGGCCCTTTTGGGCCCCAAGATGTCCCCGGCGACGCTGAACAGCCTCTCCACTGCAGCAGAGCTGGGGAGGGCAGTGTTGTATTTAATGAACATGTCCACCCAGGCCTCCCTGCGCTCCATGGGAACATCTTGATGGTCATCTTGATATGTGCTTGCCGCGTCGAATTCTTAGGTCGTCTTTTATCGCTCGCTAAAGCCGGGCAGCGACGCGGAATTTTTACTTGCGCCGCGCGCCGTTGCGCCGGTTCTTTTAAGAATTCGCGCCGGCGCCGCTGCGCCGCCGGATTTTAAGGTGCGCCGCCGGCGCAACGGCGCAATTTGCGTGCGCCGTGCCCACGTTTGGTGTTTTCCACATATTTAGCTTGCTGTTTGGGCCACTATCAGTAAAATATAATAGTTTTTCCGAGTTGTACATCACATCTTCACCTCTAAAATTCACGGACTGTCATCTTTTTTTTTGCAGGTGTATAAACTATGCACCACTTACAACGAAATTTAAGCACGGCTTCGGGAACTTGAAATGTGTTTCCTATGCCTATGCATAATGTCTTCCGTATATTCAGGCCATCACAACAGCGAATCGGGAATGCCGGGCCGCCGAACTGGGGACGTTGGAGCGGACCGCACGCGTCAGGAGACAATCCAGATGGCTCCACAATCGCATGGAGACATTCCAGGAGGAGATGGTGGCGGGCAACAGGACCTTGATGGCCTATCTCCAGGCGGCAAAGTACCTGTTTAGGCACCGGACAGCAAATCTGGACAACCTGCTGCAAGAAGTGAGCCAGCCTGCCTACGTTAACCTGACCCGACTAGTGACTTAACAGGGCCCATCTCAGTTACCCTGCATAACAAGATGTCTGTGCAGCTTGCGAAGACGCTCTTTGCATTACTTTCATCGTATTCAGAACATTTAAGATGGCGTTTACCTGGAGCCAAAACAAGTGATCAGGTCAAATCAGGTCAGCGACCTCATAGGATAATTTTAAGGTCACTAACCGCCCTCCATGCAATAAGGTGGTTTGGCGACTCATATCATTCTTCCATATTGTTCAGCACAGCCCATTCAAACGAAACGATTTGTACTCTATGCACAGCTTCTCTGTGCGAAAAGGATCCGATACAACTACACAGAACAGAGGCATCGACCAAAATGAAAGTGTATTTTTATAAAACGGGTATTGGCACATACTGACAAAACGCACGTGCCACAGCATAATCTGCATATTGTCCTCTAGATTCACAAGTGACCGAACAAGAAGTACCCAGCTTTGACTGACGTGCAACAAAAGCTTGACACGCATTTCACTGCTTCGCATCGATGATACCCTAACGCGGAGAGGAAATGCGTGCATAAAGGCCGCAAAGTAACCGATGCGCTAAGTAGCAAAACAATCTGCAGGATGCTGACCAGCTCGCCACAAGACCCATCCATCCATCCCCCTTTGACAAAGTGTGATAACCTTGGAGAACTTCACAGCGTTACACACTACTAGTGATACACTTTCAATCTGTTCATAGGACGAAGACTTTGCTCTGGGTGGCGACGCCGCCGAAGCGGCAGGAGCGCCGGACGCCGTCGAAGCGGCAGGACTGCCAGACGCCGCCGAAGCGGCAGGAGCGCCAGGCGCCGTCGAAGCGCCGGACGCCGCCGAAGCGGCAAGACTGCCAGACGCCGCAGAAAATGAGGACGGTCCTGACCAGCCCACCAGGGTCAGTTTATAATATGTGGTGCTAATTAGAGGGTGTCGACAGAAAGTTTCGTTTTGGATGGCTAAATTATTACCCGGAAAGTCCCCAAAAACTAAATGTGCTTGAAATTCCGAGAAATGGAGAACACCACCACGAGCATTCAAAGTACTGACCGGGTGGAAAACAATGACACCTATCAGGAACAATATGATTTCCGAAACTAACTATATAGCTTGTCTAGTGGGAAAATATTTCTGGCAACGTTCATAGCTATGCACATAAATAGTACGCTCATAGGTCATAGAAATCTGAGTTATATTGGTATCCAGGCATGACCTCGCACTGTGTGCGTCACCCACTGTTCTGTGCGTTATGGCTCCGAACAAGTAGTGTCGCGTGGCCGGTAGAAGTACGTCTTATCTGGTACATCACTCTTTACCGCCACGTGTCACCATGCAAGTGAGTAAAATGCTCCTAAAGATTACTCCTCCCTCCTGATCCTAGATCGTTCGTTCATACAGTTCGCCATTCTTTGACTGCTTGGGAGCTGGCCGGTTAATGGTGCCGGCCTCCGGATTTGAAATATGAACACGTCTTATCAAGCACAATCCGAACACTCATGTTCCATATTTAAATATAATGCACCGGAAGTTCGAATCCAATCAAACATACCGCAAGCATTCATGTAACACTATAATTGCTCGCGTAAGTGACTACATTTATATGATCTTAAAGACATAAAAGATTAGTGCAACTATGAGCCACAAGGGCCCCTCTTGGTTGCACTCTGTACACTGAACCAGTTGCCCACCAAATCTGTCAATCAGCCCTCCCTGTAATACTGAAAAGCAAGCCCTCTATTCTTATAATGATTGTCTATGCTGTTTATAAAGATGTTCAATGTGCTGCTACTGACAATGTTTTCTGACAGCTGGTTCCAGTGTTCTACTACCCTGTTGGTGAAGAAAGTCTGCCTTAACCCTGTTCTGCTGTGGTTAACTTTAATTTTGAATTTATGACCTCTAATTGCATCATTTCTGTTCAATTCAAACATTTCCCCAAGATATCCCCTCTCCAGACCATGGACAAATTTAAAGACCTCTATGAGATCTCCACTCAGCCTTCTATATCTAAGTGAAAACATATTCAATTTCTTCAATCTTTCCTCATATGCCAGGTTGCCATATGCCTCAACTTCAAGTATATCAGCAGCCTTCAGATCGATCGCGCTTATCCTCCTCCCCAAGCTACTCGAGGAAAATACTGACCCTCTGTCTCGGCTCATTCCCCGCAGCGAAAATGTCATGTAATGAGCTTGACATCAACACAGGGAAGTGAAATGTGTGTCAGTCCCCGATGGCGTCCAATGTTGCCGAATTCAGCCAATTGTTAAATGCAAAAGATGTCGAGATTATTTCACGCTTTTGTTGGCCTCTATGAAGCTTTCTTGCTGTTTTCCCCCTCACCCCTTTATCGAGACCAAGAGATCAGCATTGGGCAGAGGACATGACAAAGCCGGTATCTACGACTCCAGGCCCAGGAGAAATACAAATCAAGCGGTCAGGTGATGTTTTCTGGGCAGGAGTGAATGCTCATGTATAATTTCGAAGTTGGGGTGTCATAAAGCCCAAATCATCGCCGTCATCATCATGTGAAAGGGTTAGCAAGCAGCAAATCCTGACGGGGATTCAAAGCTAGGGTTAGGAACAGCATCAAGTCAGATAGCTAGAATATAACGACTTCCCTACCGCATGATCAGCCGACTTTAGAAACGTTGCGGCGCGTGTTGCAATGCAACGTATACCGATTGAACATTTAGCGATGGGTAAATGTCCCATAGATCGACGTTTAGGGAAATTTCTGGTGAATATACTCGTCGTATTAACACGCGCCCTGGAGGGGGGGGGCGAAATCCGCCCACCACTCCGGTTTTTCGTAGACATCTCCAGATGTTACGGGCCGATATACGCCATTGTTTGTGTACCTGCTAACAAATGAACGACGCATTGTTTAAAGTAAGGAAAATGAAAATCTACTAAAGAGTTTTCGAGTTAGGGGTCGCTAAAGTAAAAAAAAATTATCACCGCCAGACCACAAATAATGGCGCTAATGCGCTTCCTGTATACTAGCAAAAAGGAAGTGTTCTTGGCAAAACTAGCGACTTGTTTGATATACAATGGCATGCTACATTGTTTCAAAGTCATGTCAAGTCACCGAGGTCAAGTCAGGTCAAGTTCGTAACAGGTTAACACACGCCCTGGAGGGGGGATGGCGAAATCCGCCAACCCCTCCAGAGTTTTCCTACACAACTCCATATTGCACCAGCCAATATACGCCACGTTTTCGCGTACCTGCTTAGAAATGACCGGCGCATTGTTTAAAGTAAAGCAAGACAAATGAAAATCGGCCGAAAAGTTTTCAAGTTAGGGGCCGTTAAACTGAAAACACTTCGCAGCGTCAGACCACAATCGGCGCTGATGCGCCTCCCGTATATTATCAAAAGGGACGTGTTCTTGACAACACTAGCGACTTGTTTGATGCATATTGTTATGCTATATAATTTAAATGTCATGTTAGGTCACCGAGGTCAAGTCAGGTCAAGTTCATGACTGGGTAATGAAACCAAACTTGGTCAACTTGAATGTGTCGGGGACGAGTAGTCTAGGGGTAAGTTGCTCGTCTCACAATCGAAAGGTTGTGGGTTCGAGTCTCACCTGTCGCTACTCTTCGCCCACGACCAATCGGCGTGAGAGATTGGCGACGCCACATGACTCAACAGTCAATGTGTCGCAAAAACAATAACCAACCAACAAACTGGAATGTGTCATAAATGCAAACGACTGTCATGCGATTGATGTCACTTTACATGTTACTCCTTACACATCCCGAAATGTACTGTTTAGTCACTGTGTGCCTAAGCGTTTCCATACTTTATTCATGTATTTCACGCTTTTATTTGCGAAGCCGATTGTGCCGAGCCTCCCAACGGAGCAGTCGGGTTGGGAGCCCGGTTCCGGTAACTGGAGCAGGTAATGACCTAATAAAGTGCTCCTATATAGGTGACCTGAGGTCAAATGGCGGATCTGACATCTGTATTGCATCATTAGTAATGTCCAAAACATCATGAATGCCAATTTTGGAGCATTTAAACACAATCACAGCGATCCATAACAATGACAAGCCAAGCCACGCAAAACAAGAAAAGTTTGTTATTTTGACCTCATTTGACCTTGAAGATAGTGACCTAAGATTATGAACTTTGCACACAATAGAGTTCACTATCGTGCCCATCCACCCTGCGAATTTCGTTGCTCTAGCCTTCATAGGAGCTGAGATCTTGGGGGGGGGCGGAATCCGACCCCGTCCAGTGCGCGTTATTTTCAGAGGCCCTCCAGAGCGCGTGCAACATCGAGATGCACATATAAATAATAATTGTTCAATAATCAGGTTTCAGATGCCAGGTCAGGATTGATAGGAACTTGGATAGATGTCAGCGCGAGCCAATCAAATCAGATGTAGATAGCTGAGGAGGATAATTAGCTCAAGCTCAATTGACAAAGTAAAACAAATGTAAACTTTGAAAAGCACAAAACATTTCATGAAGACATAAAAGATAAGTGCTATGAGCCACAGGGGCCCTTCTTGGTTGCATTCTGTGAAAACAATACACTAGTTATCTACAAATACTTATACATTAATTAGCCCTCTCCGGAATACCGAAAAGCAACCCCTGCATCCCTATAACTCTTTCTATGCTGTTTTTAAAATGTCCAGGGTACTGCTGCTGATAATGGAGTCTGGTAGCTGACTCCAGTGCTCAATTACCCTGTTGAAGAAAGATTGTCTTAACCTTGTCCTGCTATAGTTAACTTTAATTTGAATTGATGACCTCTAATCGCAACATTTTTTGTTAAATTAGAACACGTCCCCGAGACATGCCTGGTCCTGACGATGGACAAATTTAAATACCTCAATGAGATCTCTCAGCCTTTTATATCTGAGTGAAAACAGTCAATTTCTTAAATCCTTCTTCATATGCTAGGCTGCTTATGCCACTAACCATTTATGTAGCCCTCTTTTGCACTCTCAAAAGCCAGCAATCTTTTTTTGCAGCTAGGGGATCAAGCATGAACACAGTACTCCAAATGCGGCCTGACATAGGTGCAGTAAAGCTTCCTGATGATTTCTTCACTTTTGTATGATATATTCCTATTTATCGCTACAGGCATTCTAAGTGCTCTTTTCATAGCTTCCGTAGTCTGCTCTGATGCCCCCAATTTTGAGTTCAAAATAACACCTAAATCCTTCTCTTGTTGAGTCACAGCTAGTACATGGCCACCCATCAAGTATGGATCCTGATATGCTGTCTACCTACATGCATGATTTTACACTTATCAAAGTTAAATTTCATCGGCGACTTTATAGACCACTTCACTATCTCGTCCAAGTACCTCTGCAGTGAGGCCCGCTCATTTTGCCGTGATTGCCCGAAAGACCTTCAAATCAGCAAAAATTCAAAACCATACTGCTTAGGCCACTTTCAATGCAATAATGAAAATATTGATCCAAAGTACTGACCCCTGGTGAACTTCACTAAGAACATCTTGCCATGATGATTTTGTACTATTTATGACCACTCCCTGCTGCCTATCTGAAAGCCATAACTCTATCCATTTTATAATTCTACCTGCAATACTGTGGACATTAAGTTGCATCATCAACTGTTTATGGGGTACTTTATCAAAGGCCTTACTGAAATCAAGATATACTATATCAACCTGATTTCCCTGACCAAACTGGTCTGTTGCAAAATTAAAAGACGTCCATGAGATTTGCGAGACATGACCGACCTTTCCCGAACCCATGTTGATTGATTATCTTGAATAAATCGGTTCCCCTCCAGAAACTAACTATTACTTCACGGCTGGTTTCTGATTTTACAAGTCGACCTTTGACTCGTATAGCGTCGCCAATCTCTCACGCCGACTGGTCGCGGGCGAAGAGTAGCGACAGGTGAGATACGAATCCACAATCTTTCGATTGTGCGACGAGCATCTTACCCCTAGGCCACTCGACCCCTTCATATTACTTCATATATTATACTTGGTTATTGGTTTTACGACACATCGACCGTTGAGTCATGTAGCGTCGCCAATCTCTCACGCCGATTGGTCGCGGGCGAAGAGTAGCGACAGGTGAGACTCGAACCCACAACCTTTCAATTGTGACACGGGCAACTTACCCCTATACCTCTCGTCCCCACATATTATACTTAAATAACTATATTATACTTCATAATTGATTGAAGCGCCTTGCAGACTACAGATGTGGAGCTTACTGGTCTATAGTTTTAAACTTCCTCTCCTTCGCACTCCTGTAAATTTGATTTCAGCGCTGATAGGGAAGGGATTCTCTTTTTACACAAAATACATTTAATTGCACACTTCATGGAATGCTATTGAATCATAGATCATGCAATTGATCCTGTAATACCACATCAATATTTGCTCTTGAGTATCGCCAATGAACCAAGACTGGTTCATGTGCTTAATACAAATAAATGGCCATGGGGTACCAAGAATACCACCTACCGAAACGCGAGTAAGGATGCTTCCAGCTTAATGAGGGTCAAAGCAATATAATATGCAACGTTGTTGTCGCTATGCACTTATACATGTTGATAAGCGGGTGTGTGTAGCTTGATAAAGAACGGTTGTGTCAGTCACATTCTTTCTTCGCAGATCTGTGGAATATGTCTCCAGCCCTGGGGGCCTCGGGTGAGGCGCGCTGTCGTCATCCCATGTCTGCACGCCTTCGGATGCCTCGACTGCCTGCAAATCGTCCAGGCACAGGCTCTCGGAGCAAGAGCAAGGTGCCCGTTCTGCCGCGGGCCATTCTGGGAGCCACCCCGGGAAGTTTTTGTGTAATACTGTCGGAGGACGTGTGTTACGGTTTCTTCTGTGTTTCTGTTAGATTAAGAGATGACTTTTTGACGTGAGGTGTATTGGCCGGTCCTTGCACCGCAATAATCAATGTACAACTAGAATCAACACTCCCAGAGGGCCGTTAATGAAGGCCACACTCAGAAGGCCATTAGCCAAGGCCACACTCAGAAGGCCGCTAATCAAGGCCACATTCAGAAGGTCGCTAATCAAAGCCACACTCAGAATGCCGCTGATTAAGCACACACAACCCGTTGGAAAGCCACTTCCACTGTCGGCCAGCGCCTCCCTGACCGTCCGAGGTTAACGCCGCAGCCAACGCCATAAAAGCCGCCCTCGAGTCACGTACACCACACGGCTCCAATAAGCCACAGTGCCACCTATGCCTCGAAGATGTAACCACTACATGCTACATGGCATATCTTCGCTAGGTTATAATTCTTGATATTCTCCCACCGTTGCAGCAAGGAATAAAGAACAATCTACCTTCTGCAACACAATTAGTCACATAATGGTGTTAGTAATAAATCAAACAATCGCAACTCACTAGCACTGCCGACAATCGCAGAGAGAAACCGTCTGCGCAAGCAAACAGCACTAATACGAGATCAAGGCATATCCCTATCAAAACACTCGTGGCAGGATCTTACCGGGATGGACAGGCCCAAACGAGCTCCAGATCATGCAAACGCTGAATTGCGCGAGTGCGAATAACCCTCTCCGTATGAACTTCTGGTGACCTACTCAGCCTGTCCCCACCAGGATACAGCTTGGTGGTAACACCCATCATCCATTTCATCCTGGGAACGTTGTGCTCGCGTACGAGCACCACCGAGCCAACAGACAGCTTGCTATGCGCGAACTTCGTTACTGAAGGGGTAAATTCCGCAGGTACTCTGACGACCACACAGACCAGAACCTGTTCAACCTCCTCTCGCACACCCTAGCTCTCCGAGAGGTTCTGCACAGACGCGCTGAACCTGCGCCCCTGCCCCACAGGAAGTGGTTAGGTCACAGTCCACTCTGTCGCCAACGAACGTCAAAGGACGCTAGTTGACGCACGCTTCCACCACTGACAGTCCTCAAGTCTGTCAGAGTCAAACAGTGCGTTCCCAGTGACTTCCGGAGGCCGGCCTTCACCGATCGAATGAGGCGCTCCCACCAGCCGCCCCACCAGGGCGACAGTGGCACTATACACTTCCACTCCGGAGCCAGGTGTCCGAAGTAGCTTTGCAGCTGAACATTTGCCCCCTTGAAGCTGGCACCGTTGCCAGAGTAGATGCAGCTTGGCAGACCCCGTCTCGCCGCGAAGCGCCTCAGTGCCATCACGAACTCCTCCAAAGATAATGAGCCTGTGAGTTCAAGATGGATCACTCTGATCACTACGCACGTGAACAAACAAATGTAGATATTTTGCTTCGGGTGCTCTACAGAAAAAAGTGGACCTGCGAATCGACACCGGTCACTGTAAATGGCGGAGCCTGGGTCACTCGGCACCTAGAAAATGGAGCAACAGGCTCGTTACATGCCCCGGCGTCCTGCCTTTTACATGCGGCACAAAACCTCTTCATCCTTTTGACGAGGGACCTCAGACCGACGATCCAGAACGATCCCCGCAAAGCAGTGATCACAGTTGGCACCGCCGCATGTCGCATCAAATCGTGCTGTTATCTGACGAGCAGCCTCGGCTACACACCCTTTACGTAGAATACGGTGTTTGTCCTCATAGGAGAGGTCAGACAATTCAAGCCTCCCCTTAATCCACAGAAGACCATCATCTCCAAAAACGGCGTCAATCCGTACAGAGGAACCTTTCGACGTCCGTACCCTGCTTCAGGTCTCGCATCTCGTCGGGGTACGCCTCACGCTGAATAGCCTTGAGCAACTCTACCCTGGCGTCTGCGACCTCCTAAGACGAGAGCCGAGCCTGGCGCTGCCTGTCATTAGGCATTCGTGCATTGCGGTTGAATCTCTTCATCCACCCCACGACACGAACCAGTCTTTGCAGAGACCCACAACGTTGAGCATCAATCCGCTTCCGCTGTTGGGTCTCGGCTGTAGCAGAGGACAGAACGACCTCTTCTTCGAGATCCTCAGTCGCATTCGGCTCCGACATGCTCGAGACTGGAGGCTGACCAGTGGACTCCGATAGCCAGCCCGGCCCAGACAGCCAAATCGGCGAGCTCATCAGCTGCTCCGCTGTCACCGCTCTGGTGGTCAGGTTGGCAGGGCTGTCCTCTCCTGGCACAGTAACCAGTTCGACGGACTGGTCAAGTCGTGTATCTCAGACACCCGGTTAGCCACAAACTGTTTTCATATCTGCGGACTGCCTCGGATTCACCCCAAAGGCAACCATCGAGTCCATCCAGCACACAAGCGTCTGGTGCTGTTCGGTAGACGAAGAGCCTGTCGCACGTAAGTTATTAAACGTGCAGCGAGTAAACTACTCAGCAACTCAAGCATAGGCAGACTCACCCCTTTTGACAGGTGCCACCCTGCCCTTCGCCATGACCAGTGATACACTGTATGATCCATCAGGCAGTGGAGTGCGGAGGTAGACCGTAGCACCATAACCCTTAGGAGATGCGTCTCCAAACACGTGCAGCTCCACGTCACCTACCGTGTCACCCCACCCTCGGTCAGAGTAGGAGTGAGGCATCCGGAACTCCCTCAAGTAACCGAGGTCATGCACCCACTCTGAGAAGACCAAGCAGTACTCCTCGGGCAGCACTTCATCTCGCTACAATCCGAGCTGCCAAAGCTCCTGAAACAGGCACTTTGCCACCATGGTGAATGGGGTAAGAAACCCCAAAGGGTCGAAGGGCCTTGCAATGAAGCTCAGGACGACACGCTTCGTTTGTACAAGGTTACTAGGAAGCGTCACACGATCTAACGAGAAAACGTCATCGTCTGGTATCCGCTTCACCCCGAGAACCTTGACATACTCTGGCTGGTTGCTGCCTGCCACGCTGTGCGTCTTGTCGAATACAAGTGGGCTGTTCGACATGCACTTGTACAGTCATGTCAGCGTCAGCCATCACCGACTGCGCTTCAGTCAGCATCGTGTGCGCCTCCCGCTCGTCATAAGCACCAGCGATTAGGTCATCCACATAGAAATAGCCTAACATCTCTGTGCTGGCACGTGCCCGAGCATACTGGAACAGGTGGTGACGAATAGTAGCGTTCAGCAAAAACTGGATACTCGAGACGCCGAACGTCACCCTCAGAAATCTCATCACACGGGTCCGGCCCTCGCAGTTCCACAGAAACCTGTGAATGTCCCGATTCTCTCTCCTCAGACGGATCTGCAACAAAGCCTTTACGATGTCGGCTGTCAGCATACCGTCAGCGCCTGAATCTGAGCAACACCTCCACAAGGCTGGCTATCAGGCACGGACCCACCTCCAGACAGTCGTTGACAGACGCACCATTCTGACCACAGGCAGATGTATCGAACACCGGCCTCACCTTCGTTGTGGTGCTAGAATCTTTAAACACCGGCCTTTGAGGCAGGTAAAAGGTGGGGTGTGGGCTCAAATGCTCCTGATTGGGAACTTCAGCTATCACACCAGTCTCTTCCATCTCCTGCAGAGCTGAGGAGTACCTCTCCTGCAATGACGGATCCATATCCAGCTTACAAGTAAGGGCACCCAAACGAGCCTCAGCTTCACGACGGTTGTTCTCCAGCTTGCTTACACCATCACCCTGCTTCCATGGCAGTCACCTCATACCTCCCATCAGAGAAGCAGACAATGGAGTTGAAATCATCCAACACCTTGGAGCCGACAGGCTCATCAGCTTTGATGTCTATGCCCTCCAGGCTTCAAAGGTTGCGTATCCAGTCCTCATGATGGAGGTCGCCCAAGGGAGGCGACGTCACTTGGGGCACCAGACAGTAGTGGAAAAACACCAAATATAATCCACCCACATTCTGTCTCCTGAGCGACAGCATTTCCAGAGCAGTGGATAGAACCATGCTTGAACAAACTCCAGTAGATGTCCATACCTATCAAGATGTCAATGCACAGTCGACGATCAGCGACATAGCTGTCAGCCAGCTCAACTCCTTGGAGGGAGTGTAACATCTCCTTGGAAACACGTCGACGCTGCAAGAGCACATCAATGGCACCTGGACAGCCTTGATGGATCGGACAGTAGGGAAGGACACATTAGCACCACTCACTCTGATTTCACACACATCATGGTCACAAGTGAACTTCCTTCCACCAGAGGCAGCATACGAAACTTGCTCAGAGCCAAGCCACTTTCCACCGACACTCTTTACCAAGGCCTCGGACACATAACTCCGGTCAGAGCCACTGTCAAACAGCAATGTGGCAGACACTGGCCCATCCACACCATGGATCACAACACTGGCAGTGGGCAGAACAATGCAACGGTTATCACCACCATTGCATGACAGGGAAGCCTGAGGGTGAGACTTATCAGCACACCGATCAATGTCGGATACACTCATAGTGTAGGCTTAGCAATCCCTCGCTTACAACATCGCTGGCTTGCTGGTTATAGCAACACAACGCATTGTGGTTACCACGACAGGACTCGCACTACCCACTCATATAACAGCTTCTAGCCTGGTGGCCCTTCTTCAGGCACAGAAAGCACAGTCCAGCAAGCCTAATTATCCTCATGTGCTTACAAACTGGTAAGCATAACCAAACGTCACACTTATCTATCTGGTGAGACTTCTGGTAGAAGCCGCAGACTGGATGAGAGACTGAGTGAAGGGCTGCTGCAGAGGCTTCTCTGCTCTGGAAGCTCCTGTGGTCCTGTCGCCTGCTGCTCCTCTGCTGCAGGCTGCAGCCGCTCACTACTTGAGTGCAACTGCCAGCTCCCTTGTGAGAGCTGACTCCCTGGTGAGAGCTGGCTCCGGCTATTGGTTTTACGACACATCGACCGTTGAGTCATGCAGCGTCGCCAATCTCTCACGCCGACTGGTCGCGGGCAAAGAGTAGTAACAGGTGAGACTCGAACACACAACCTTTCAATTGTGAGACGAGCAACTTATCCCTAGACTACTCGTCCGCTGACAGCTGGCTCTCTGGTGAAGGGTGCCACCCCCTGCTGGCGGCCACCAGAACCTGCAGCTCCGCCTAAGCCATTGTAGGCACAGGACAGCTCCTGCCAGTGGATCTCCCTGCTCAGAAATGTCATGAGCTGCTCCAAATCAGATTCCCTGCCAGATCCATCACGGACCCACTGCAGACAGATAGCTGTATGCAGCTTCGATAAGACAAGCAGGGTTATGAACACACCATACTTATCACCTCCCACATCAAGGGCCTCCAAAATGTGGATGTGCACCAGCAACTTGTCTTGTAAGCCTTGAAGAAATTGAAGTTCAACAGAGCTAAGCTCCAGCAGTGACTGGACGTGTGTGAATATGATTTGCTCTTGGCGTGCAAACCTGTCTGTCAATATCTTGCAGGTGGTGCAATAATTACCACTTGTCAATGACAGCCCAGCAATACACAGCTTCGCCTCTCCTTGCAAAGTGACCTGAGATACATGAGCACCTAATCCCTGGTGGAATCCGCTAAGAGCATCCTGCCATGATGACTGCACCATTTAGCATCGCTCTCTGCTGCCTATCTGAAAGCCAAAACTATTGACCGTTCAAGGCAAAAGGGTTGCCCCCTGCCAGCAGACATGTTGAACTACAGATGGGCGAATATAAGTGTGACAAATCTGGCACGCTACCTGAAACAATTTAGGAACAAGAATGCAAACAACTGAGAGTGGCATACATGGAAATGCCTAGCACTGAAGTTATGCATAGCATCAGCCATTAATGAGCATTGGTGGTATTTGGTACTCATCAGTGCACAAATATGCATTATAGTGGTGGATCAATGGGCCATGTGTGCCACAGCCACACCAGACATACAGCCTCTCTTTGAGTGAAAAGGGCTGCCACTCAGGATGCTTCAGTGCACCCACCCCACTCAAAGTGTTCCTCTGCTGAGAGAATCCCTGAAAGGTAAAAAAAAAGTGCTACCTCCTCAATGTGACCCCTCAATTCTGGTTCAAATGCATACTTTTCAATTCGTATGGGAAATTATATCAAAAGGGGTTCCAGGTGAATTTATTCTGAAGAAAAGCTATGAAGTTTTTTATGGGAAGTATTGTGCTACATAGTATTAACAAGACAAGTCTTCCACACATTTTCCTCCATGAAGCAGACTTAAAGAGTGTTGTAGTGTTGGTTAGGTAAGGCTTGGTCAGTTAAAAAAATATAAATTTGTTTTATTTAATCAGCTTCTTTCCCCAAAGTAGGTTTGGCTAGGTTATGTTAGTTTGGTTTTCATTTTGGAACATAGTGAAAAAAGGCTTAGCATGTTTAATTTTTCTTGAAATGCCTTATCTGAATACAAATACAAGTATCTGAAATAATTAGTCACATTTCTCTCTTACCTTAACACGCGCCCTGGAGGGGGGGGGGCGAAATCCGCCCACCCCTCCGGTTTTTCGTAGATAACTCCAGATTTTACCGGCCGATATACGCCATTGTTTGTGTACCTGCCAATAAATGACCGGCGCGTTGTTTGAAGTAATAAAAATTAAAATCGACCGAAAATTTTTCGAGTTAAGGGTCACTAAAGTAAAGAAAAATTCCCAGCGCCAGATCACAAATATCGTCGCTGATGCGCTTCCGGTATACTAGCAAAAAGGAAGTGTTCTTGGCAAAACTAGCGACTTGTTTGATGTACATTGTCATGCTACATTGTTCCAGAGTCATGTCAAGTCACCGAGGTCAAGTCAGGTCAAGTTCATGACAGGCTAATGGAGGCAAACTTGGTCAACTGGAATGTGTCATAAATGCAAATGACTGTCATGCGATTGATGTCACTTTACATGTTACTCCCTATACATCCCAAAATCTACTGTTTGTCATTGTGTGCCTAAGCATTTCCATCCTTTATTCATGTATTTCACTCCTTTATTTGCGAAGCCGATTGTGCCGAGCCGCCCAACGGAGCAGTCGGGATGGGAGCCCAGTTCCGGTAACTGGAGCAGGTAATGACCTAATAAAGTGCTCCTATATAGGTGATCTGAGGTCAAATGGCAGATCTGACATCTGTATTGCATCATTAGTAATGTCCAAAACATCATTAATGCCAATTTTGGAGCATTTAAACACAACCACAGTGATCCATAACAATGACAAGCCAAGCCACGCAAAACCAGAAAATTTTGCTATTTTGACCTCATTTGACCTTGAAGATATTGACCTAAGGTCATGCACTTTGCACACAATAGAGTTCACTATCGTGCCCATCCACCCTGTGAATTTCGTTGCTCTAGCCTTCATAGGAGCTGAGATCTTAGGGGGGGGGGGGGGAATCCGCCCCCCTCTCCAGGGCGCGTTATTTTCAGAGGCCCTCCAGGGCACGTGTTAAAAGGAGCTTGATAGTGCATACAATTATCATGGTGGATACTGGTGTTGTGTGACCACCAGCAGGTTAATCAAAATGTTGCTATTGCATAGCATTGTTTCTCTTAGTTGGTGTAGTGCTAGCAATACCAGAAGTGCATGTGCTTCCAGCTCCATCATGACAACATATTTCAGAGAACGTTATGACATAAGACATAAAAATATCAGTGCAACTATGAGCCACAAGGACCCTTCTTGGTTGCACTCTGGACAATGAACATGTGGACTGTTTCCTTGAATCAGTTGATTTGAATTTGCAGGTTTCTGTATATCTGGTGCCATGAATTTAACACCAATAATTAAATGATTTAGCATTCAGAGTAAACAGATCCATGAAAGCAATGTGGGTGAATCAGATATTCTCAACATCAATCATTCCAAAAGGCTTCCACATTTGCATGATGCCAGGCATAGATGGAAATTATGATGTCATCATGGGGCAGAACCTACTGGCTTTATGCCTTGCAAAAAGGTAATTTGTTATTTCAATATTACATCTTTGTGCAGCTCTGTCAATCATAACAATAATTCAACCCTTCACTTTCCTCGCCTGCTTAGGTATAGTAGCAGAGCAATGCAATGCTTGCAGCTTTCTGAGAGACCAGCTTTGCAGAAGCACTGAACCCAGAATCTCCCACACTCCACTACAGCATGTAGCTTGTGGGGCTTCTCACATAGGTGGCTGGATTTTATGCAGAGTGCCTGCACTGTAACCTTGCCCGGTTCTTTCCCAATCATACCACAAGAAGTAATGTGTCCTGCATCTAGTATGACTTCACCCTTAATGGCACAATGCTTTTCATCACCAATATACTGTGATATTTGCATAATTTATATTTTTGGTACAGTACAACCCATCTGTTACTCTGAAGCAAGCTCGGACAGTATCACTTAACACCATACACAAATTGTTCATCTCCAATGTAGCTGCCAGCTTTAAATTTGTCCTGCCATCTGGTGGCAAGTTGAACTGTCAATACCCATTTTAGAAGGCTACCTGCAATATTGTAAATCTGAACCTGCATCATTAACCATTTATGGGGCAAATTAACAATGGCTGCACTGAAATGAAGATATCAACCTGATGTCCTCACTCAAACTGCTCTGAAGAAAAATTAAAGATGTCCAAGATATTTGTGAAACATGATCAACCCATTCTAAACCCATGATCTACGACCATGGCAGTCGATGTGCCCCTAAACCCCAATTCATCATCATCAAACCCATGATCTATGGTTGGCAGATTGGTCATATCTTCCACTGTGAACACTGATTTAAACTGTTTAATTCAATTTAGCTTAATGTATTTTAGCTTAGAGCACTAGCCAATGATGAACTACTTCTGCCTCCTCAGCTCTTGCCATGTGAGATAGTCATGCTATAAACTGAGTTGTCCATACCATCTGCTTAGCTCTGTGCTAATGGAGATATGAAGGCAAGTGCAGAGAGGTTTTGCAACATGTTAATGCATGTTGTGGTTACTTCAGTGGGATGAACACCAGATGCCTATGTCACCTTATTTGGGAAGGATTTAGGTGTTGTTTTGAACACAAAATTGGGAGCACCAGAGCAGACTGTGCCACTCTCAGGCCACATTTGGGATACTGTGTTCAAGCTTGATCCCCTAGTTATGAAAAATATTGCTGGCTTATTATTGTGCAAAGAGGGCTACAGAAATGGTTAGTGGTATAAGGAACCTAACATATCAGGAGATATTGAAGAAATTGAATGTTTTCACTCAGATATAGAAGGCTGAGAGGGGATCTCATTGAGGTTTTTAAATTTGTCCATGGTCAAGACAAGGGATATCTCAGGAATATGTTCAAATTTAAAAGAAATGATGAAATTATAGGTCATCAATTCAAAATTAAAATGCATTATAGCAGGACAAGGTTAGGACAGTCTTTCTTCCCCAACAGGGTAGTTGAACATTGGAATCAACTACCAGACTCCATTGTTGGTAGCAGAACACTGAACATCTTTAAAAAGAGCCTAGATAAAACGATAGGCATACAGGGGTTTATTTGTTGTATTCCAGGGATGGCTAATTGTTTACATGATGGGGAGCCAACATGAACATTTTCAACATTTTCATTTCAGTCACAAAGAATAAGGCATTTCCTCTTAAAGTTTCTACTGCTTTTATCTTGAATCACCTTATTGAGCTCCAGTTGCTGAGAACATGGCAAGGTTCCTGGTTGATACAAAGCCCCTATCTTCAGTGTATTGCTGTTGCCTTTTCCCACAGCAACTTCAAGCCAAATGGACTTTGCAGACACATTTTTTTACCCAATCTGCTACTTTCTGGGAACTGAATAAGCTATTCACATAGAGCATTATACCACCCCCCTTTCACTGTTGGACACCTATTGCATGCAAACATATTGTATCCCTGTATCTCATAGTCCTGCAAGTAATCCGAAAAATATGCCTCACTGACCAATGCTTCAGTAATGCAAAGAAAAGCTGGTTTCTCCTCAGCAACATAACACTTGAACTCATCAAATTTGGATTGAATGCTCTGAGTATTAAGCATCATACACTTAACAAAAGTTCCATAACCCTCTTCAGCATTTTTATGTTGGGTAGCTCTATCATCTCTGGATGACCTATCACTCTGCCCCCTAGATCTACTGCTACCCCTATTTGCTGACTCTGAGGTTCTATTGTATATGCTGACACTATTGGCATATCCCTGAGATGGCAATGCCAATGCTTCCCTCCCCACCCCATTACCTAGTTTCCCTGAAGGATATGCTCAAATACTTTGACTAACACTTGCACCCCATTCTCAGAGAAGTGCAGGCCATCCCTCTGATAGAGGTCCAATGAGCCATAAAACCTGCACCAATTGTCAACCAATGGTAAACCTAACTAATTGCAGAGCCTACCTACCCTGGCATTGGCTGCCAGTGCCCTAGAGTTCCACTCGGGGGGAGACCCCAGCTCTAGGCAGAATATCTGTCACAATAACTCTGCTATTGCTTAGATAACTGGGTGTATTCCTTGCAATCTACAGGTTAAAGATATATGGAAGACACCCTGCGCTCAGCCTCGCTACAATGCCGTACAGCGCGAGTTCAATTGTATTACTTTCGCGGCCCTTGCAACCGCTGATACAACATCCGCGAGAACCGTAGTGATCGAAAGAATTATAACGTCACCTCACTGGGCGCTGACTGTCCTGCTGCGAACACGAGCGAGACAGAATCTATGCAATGTGGACTGCGAAAACACCTAAAGCCAGTCTGTCTCAGGTGCGCCGTGATTGACATCGTCTTTTGAACACACAAGACTAGCGCTCCCAATATGAAAATCATTGCCAGATTGACAAAACGGAAAAACCTTCAGATGTAGGAAAACATCAAAATTGGCAGCACTTATCGCACTACACAAAAAACGCATGAACTGACGTTGGTTTGTAGCCTTTGCATGGCCGTAAACAAAGCAATGCATCAATAAATAATGCCTTGAGTCATCATTTATTCGGAAACCTCTTGGATAATCAATGAACTATGAAATTGCACAGACACACACAATAGTTCTGGTCATTGAAAACAATCATGGTGGAAATAAAATAGCATGCTGACATCTAGCGAGGATACGGTATACTTCAAGTTAATTTCTTTTCTCGCAATGGTTTTCCGTTAGCTGAGACCTGTTCTGATTTAGTACGGACCAAAATCGCACGCCACATTTCTCCATCGTCAGCTGATATGGGAACACATTTGAGGTTATGATACACTTGAGGTTACGATACACTTGAGGTCATGATACACTTGAGGTTACGATACATTAGAGGTTATGACACATTAGAGGTTACGATACATTTGATGTTATGATACACTTGAGGTTGCGATACATTTGAGGTTATGATACACTTGAGGTTACGATACATTAGAGGTTATGACACATTAGAGGTTATGATACATTTGAGGTTATGATACACTTGAGGTTGCGATACATTTGAGGTTACGATACAGACCC